>JAHWFP010089263.1:0-31862 GCA_023313725.1 Lithobius niger
ATTAAAAAAAAATTGTATTGGAGTGGTGGCCCTGTATGGACACGGCTGAATTCACCCATCTATCCGAACATAATTCAAGTAATTTATGGTGTAGGTTACACATGAAAAGAAGAAATAATCTAACTATTAAATTCCTTTTGTTGTTGCAGGTATTTAATGAAGTAAAATATGGTTCATTCCTGTGCTGCGTACAATTGTACCGAACGGTATAAGAAGGACAGTGGGATAACTTTTCATGAGTAAGTGAAGCAGAAAATCTTTCTTATAAAGCTGACTGAATTCATGCAACGATGATAGGCCATATTGTAAATATTTCCAGGGTTCGTACACGGCGTTGAATTCCTTGAAAAGCCTTACATTTTAAAACCAAAAATTCAAGGCTTGAAAAACCTTAAAAATTGGGATTTCTGTTGTTGGAGCCTTGAATTTTGTGAAGTGTTCTTTGTTTGGAATGAGGTTAATGCCGTCACAGTTTTATTAATTTCGGGATGAAATTAATAAATGAATAGAAATAATTTGTATGCCGAGTGAAATTTTTCTGTGAACGATGTGGCCCTTGGATTGTACTGGAGACAGAGAAAGGTATCGTACAGTGCCAGCAGTTTTGATAGACGCGGCAACTGAGCAAGTGCCGTCCACTGGCTCTTACTGTAGCTATGTTCCGCCTTGTTCTTTGTCCATTGGGAGAGAGAGGACAAAATGTTCGAATTGGTTACGACGGTTTAGCTTCCTACTGCAATCTAAGCACAATGATGTCAATTATGACATCTAGGGATGTGCCGATTATCGGATTCATATCTGTATTGCCAGTTATCGGAGGCAATTCCGACATATCGGTACCACCGATGTATACCTCCAGGAACAAATGAACATGTTCCATTAACACGAAAGAGGGCCCCGCCCCTCGCCCACAGAGTGGGCTCGCATGTTCATTTGTTCCTGATACCTCCGATGTGCCGATATACCGTATTGCATCACATATAAGCCTCACTTTGAAAATGTCACATGGTCTATTGCGAAAATTCATTTTGAAGTCGAAAACTCACCTTATATCACGCGTAATTTCACAATCCCACGAAATATTTGTTATTTCGTGGGATTGTGAAATTAAGCGTGATATAAGATGATTTTTCGAAGCTTCACTTTTTAGATGTATACGAAAATGATGATAACTTTGCTAAATATTGGCTGATTTTGACGTTCAAATACACCATTTTAACCCTTTTTTCGCCAGCTTTCCAATGGTGCAAACCAGAAGTCATAGCTCCACCCGTTCTGAAGTTATATATAAAAAACCATTTAACTTACATTTTTCAGCTAACGTGGCTTGCAAATAGATAAGAAAACTGCTGGTTGCTGGTATTTTAGAACTAATATATCAAAGTGCTCGTCTGTTGATTAATTAATATCAACATTTTCACATCTTTACAATAAATATTTGTGGGGTAAGTCTCGGGAAAATGGCTGCAGGGAAAAAAAGCTTTGTACTACACATTTTTTAAAATTTTCTTCTAATATTTTTATGAGGTAACATTAAATACAAGTTTTTTCCTTGCAGCGCATCGGCAGCAGAAACTGTATCACACTTTCATTTTTTACAAAATAATCATTATTTAGTGTTGTATCGGCAGTTATCGGCATTCCGTTTTAACAGTAATCGGTATCGGTACATCGGCAAAAAAGCTACATCGGCACATCCCTAATGACATCTGGCAAAATACTGGATTTTAAGCGGTAAGTTATAGTCTTCTGTGCAAAAAACCCTTGAAATTGGTTGGAAGCTAGTCTTGAAAATGGTTTTGTCTGTTCCGAAAAAGTAAATTCACACAAAAATCACGCTCATTTCCACAAACTAGACACTTACTCCTATGTCCAGCAAATTTTCAACAACTAACTAAGGATTTTTTGTCATCATCAGTGATGCTGTTTTGTACGAACCCGGTTTTGCTAAGCTGAATAACTCCCAACTGAAAAAAAAATTAGTTGATTCTCAGTTCCTGGTGGTTAAATTTGCCTCTGGTCATCGTTTTTTATTTGCTAGCTAAAGCTAAATTTATTACTGTGCAAGGAAGAGTGATTCAGTTAGCTGAAAATAAGTATTATTTAGTCTAACTTTGCATTCAATTGTGCTTACGTTAAGTTTAATCATGCACATCTAAGTAAATTAAAGGCCTATCCTAGTGTTTAGGCTAGTTAAAAGTAGACTAAGTTACTCTCATTAAAAAAAAAAAAAAAAGTGTGGTGGCCTGATTACTTTTGAAGTGAAAGTGCCCGAGAACCAAACATTTCTTTTCATGGCCGTAAAGAAAACATTAATGACTACGGCTTTTCTGTGTCAAGTTTAACTTTGGAATGTTTAAAATATTTCAAGTTCTTCTCATGAAGTGTTATAAATACTAAGTAGACCTAGTGATGAATTTTAACATTTTCAAAAAAAAAAAAAAAAATCCCCGTCTCTTTTTCTTAAACGTAAGTACTAACTAGATTTTTTTGGGTTGTTTGGTTGTAGACATCGAGATGTAGCTTGACTGATCTTCTCGTTTAAATTATATCATTAAAAATATTATCGAACAATCGGGGTGAGAAATGGTAACTGCCCTATGTAATTTCAAGGGTAACTTTAGATGAATTTAGTTTTAATTTTAAAAAAAAACTAGCTTGACAGAGGCTTGAAACATTTACCACATACTCGGCTGGACTCGACTCGGAAGTGAAATTATTAGGCTTACACATCCCTTCAATCCACACTTTTCAGATATCCCCATGCAAATCCAAAATTACTTGAAGCTTGGACCAGAAATACAAACCGTGACAAATGGACACCTACAAGGGCTTCCAAGCTGTGTTCAAAACATTTTACAGATAACAGTTTTGAGTGCGGAAGAAGACTTAAGAGGCGGCTTAAGCCAGATGCCGTACCCACAATTTTTGATTATCCAAAGCATCTAAGTAAAAAGGTAAGACTTAATACTTAATAGCCTACTTCAGTAAAACTAGGCTAGCTTACATCAGGATGTTTTATGGCTACTATGGTTGCAGCAATGCTGTACTAACTTTACCAAGATTCAATACCGTTCATGTCCAGAATTTTAACAAGTTTAAATAACACAGTATAAAACGTCACTGTGTTTACCTGCAGTTCATAGGTAGCTAGAAAAAAGGTACACGATTTTCAGAGGAAAAGCAGAACTGTTCCAAACGTGTGGATGCATAGAATTTACTCTCACCTCAAATGCCAGTAACCAATGGGTTCCTGTATCCATATTGGTGCAGTCCTAGTGTGTACCATCATACAGCATGTAAATCAAAAGTTTTAAAGCAGTTTTTTATTGCAAAACTAGCCTAGCTGGTTACTCATTGAAAATTATGTGAATTTATACTTTGCATCCATCTACCCGTATTCTTAAAAGTCAACGGTTTTGCGAAAATGGGGCATAAGTTTTTTTTATATATAAAGTGAAATTAACACTAGTTTATGGATCCAAATACCAGTTCTGCATATTTTAAAATTTTTTCAGTAATTTAGAAAATAAAGACCTAATTTTTCATTGCTAAACAAATTCAATAAGAAGACGCAATAATTACAATTTTCCATATTAAAATTCCCCATCTGCATGTATTCAAACGGCCAGATCTGCTGATATACAGATAAAATAATCAAATTTTGAAATCGATTTTATTTATTTTTTACTGTATTTTGTTCATTGTACAAGTTTTCAATGATTTTTGTTGTTGTTGTTGTTGTTGCGTGAAATGGCCTGCGTGAGAAAATAAATGCTACAACAATGTACACATTGTATGCACCAGCCACCTGTTTTTGCCTCAAGTGTAGTGGACCTTGCGCTCCTTTGTTGGCGTCAATGAGCATGCATGTGCATCTATAGCATGCTGTGTGGAGCCCCTGTTGCGAATGGATTGACATTGCTTTTGTTTAATAACGATTGCTTGTAAACAAGATGGATTTTGAGTAAGATTGAAATGAATTCATTCTTGCAATTTTACTTACTTTGTAGGGGGAATCCACCACGGAATCCAGTATCATTGGCTCCAATTTGTAGCTTTGTAAAAATTGGGGCGAATTAAAATCAATCATGAGCAAGGCTTAATTTCATGGCTGTGAATAAAATGTTATTGTGTTTTAAAACAACAAAATGCCTTCGATTACTTCAGAGTCAATGGATTCTAGGGGTCGACCGATACAGATACCGATCCACCGGTGCCGATTTTTAAAAAGTCAGAAAGTCAAACTCATATTTCATAATTATTAAATTAGTGTGCAAGAAAAGTAAATTTCTAATTTTTTTTTATCAGTGGTGTCAGATCCGCAGGTCTACCTTCGACTGTAAAAAATAACCCCAACATACACTGTAGATAGGCCTAATCCCAAGATGCTACCCAGAAATCTGGCAATGCAGGAAAGGTTTCTCGCAAGTCAGGCGGAGTAGCCAGCACACACGGAAGTTGGTCGTATCGGCTAAAATATCGGTAAATAAACACCGATACAGATCCGATACCAATAATATCTGTAAATACCGATACCGATTTTAATATCGGTCTATCCCTAATGGATTCATGATCAAACACACTCGTCATTTTAACGCAAGTCTTAAAAATACCAGTCTGTTTCATCACAAATTTTCAATAGCTTTGAGGAAACGGGGTAATATTTTCGTTCCTACTGTCTTCTTCAGACTCAAGAAAAGTTTTTCACACTAGTTTTACGTCACACTACACGGTTTTCGAAAAGATTCAAATAAGGCGCGTCCGTAGCTTTCTATACTTGTTAGGCTTGTCTTTACCTGCTAGCCCTGCCACTCCAACATACTGTCAGTCTCATTAGCCAAATCGCTCCTCACCAGATGGCTGGTGTCGATGGTGGTTGTAGATTCATTAGCAATCTCCCATCTACGTCATGCCTTAAAATGGCTAGACACTCGCGGCATCTTAGGAGTTTATCACTAAGACACTAATAGTTTGACCTTATCAGTGTAGTGGTCTTCTCCAAATTTATACAATGTTGATTGGCTTTGGATCTGCCCACGATTGGTCCCATATTTTTCCCTGCAACCTAGGGTAAAAGAGCCATGTGTTTCCTTAACAGTGTGTGTTGGCACGATAGTGCAGTGCTGCATATCGCAACATCGGGTGCAGACTCTCCATTAGACCCACTATTCATGGCAACTGACGAAACTTTGTTGGACAGGTCTTCAGCAAGCCTGCATCCATTCTCCTAATCGGCCTAAATTTTCTCCAGGGGTGCAAATACCATCATTAAACAAAGTCGATAATCACCCCTAGATGTTCACATGGTATCAGTGATGACTTCTACTCGGTGAAAATCCCAGAGATTCCAATGTCGGTTGAGTCCTGGCCAAGATGGTTCGCTCCCGGAGTCATTAAACATATATCGTCCAGTTAGGTGTGACACTGTACACCTTGACACCTGAAATGTGCCATCACAGGCAGCAAGAGCTTGTTAAATGTTTCGGCAGTGCTCGATGACCTAAAAGGTAGACGTTCGAATGCCCAGGGGTTTTTCCCTGCGACTCAATCACCACATACCCTCGATGGTGCTATTGAATTGGGATCATATGGTAGGCCCGACCAAAATGATTGAGCCTCTTCAAGTTCCTGTCCAATTTTCTTGGGGATAGAAAAAAATTTGGGGATATACATTTTACTTCTGACTCTGGGATCAGAGCGATTGTTCCTGTAGCTATCCAATGGTGGATCTCGTCATCCGATGCACTGCAAGATCCTGGTTGACCGATTGGCCGTCTTTGAAGGGATTGTGACATCCCAGCCACATGCTGTCGTAATTGCCTAGGGTCTGGCTCCTATTGCCTTCAATGCATCTATACAATGACCAGCTTGCCTGCTTGAGGCACAGTTATCTCTTTTTGGTCATAGTTTTCTGGACTTCTGCTTGCCCCGTCGTCCTTTGTAGTATCTGGAAAGCTGATTGCTTTGCCTTGCCTGACACCTTGGCCGTTGCCATTGAGGAGAAATGCCGAGAGTCCTTCTTGGAGGCAAAAGCGGCTTGCTGGTGGCTGAATTGAGCATATCCCCAAACTCGTTTCCAAACAGGTGTGAAAAATTTGGCGTCCTCCTTCATGTGTGTATGTAACTCAGTAACATTCTTTGGAATGCACTGTAGCGTCAAGTTTCAACTAACAGTAAGTTCAGATGCTGACGCCCGAATGCTCAGTCATGTGACGTCTAGCCTGTAGCAGTGCATCCGGAGGTTGGGCCTCGTAAAGCTTATTTAAAATTTCCAAAGCTGCTTGTGCAGGACCCATGGGGGTGCTCAGCTGTCTTTGTGTTTTTAGTGACCTTGATTCCCTGTTCTTAAAGAAGAAAATTATACCCTCCAAATGATAACTGCTATGGAAATGGCATTAGGTGCAAAGATCGAAACATCACCCACCAAAAAATCTTTCATTAATTTTTCCCACGCTTAGCGAATCTGGCGATCATCGCGGTATTTTACCCTACATTCAATAGTACACAGGCTTACCTACCAATTTACTAGCTGCTTGCTGTGAGAAGGAAGGTCAGCCCAACCAGATTTACCATTATTATTAAGTCGATGTGTGGTTCGGGCCTAAACACCGTTGTCGGACTCCCGTTTTCTTCACTGCTGAATGTCGTTTTGATCTGCTGGAAAACGTTGAGCTAGGAATTCCACCTGCTGGTTCCTGTCGGTCAGCTGGAAGAACCACAATTATGACAGCGCTTCAACAGGGTGCAATGATTTCCAAAATGAAGGCATTTCAATTGACCATGGTGAAGTGGATTGTGCATGCGATAGTAGCGGACGTAGCCCATTAATTTTACCAATTGGAATGGGGTTTGGATAAACAGCTAATTGCAGCGCTGCTTGCTGCTGCTCAATACCTTGATCCTGCACTGTTAGCTGGGCGATGGCTGCCGTCATCGAGTCCGTGGCGGGCGGTTGATGTGGATGGCGCACCGGCGTTGGTTGGTGAAAACGTCGGTTGCACATTATCTATCTTTTCTGGGTAGATCTTCAACCGATATTTCCACCAATTAATGCTGGTACGCCATCCACACCAACCACCCGCTAAGGACTCGGTGACGGTGGCCATTGCCCACCTAACAACGCAGGTTCAAAGTATTGTGCAGCAGCAAGCAGCCCAGTAAAATTTTATTCAGTAAAGGTGGATCTGCATGCTTCTGCACAGCAATTAGCTGTGTATCCAAACCCCATTCCAATCGGTAATGTTAATTGGTTGCTTCAGCCACGATCGTCTTCACGTGGTATGGGGCTGCAGTCCACTTCAACAGATCAAGTTCCGTGACTTTCATGTCTCTTCCTACTATAGCTGTCCCTCCCATAGGAAACGGAAGCATGGAATTCCCAGCTCATCGTTCATCCAGCGGATATGAAATGACGCCCAGCAATGAAGAAAATGGGAGTCCGACACCAACACAACGTTGTTTAGGTCCTAATTGTACGTTGACTGTGAAATAACCTTTTCCAGGCTTTTCACAGTTCATCACCTGTTCTGCTGGCAGTGGTTGAGTTATGCATCACAGCAGCATTGTTGGTTCTTCCATGGGCAGTCGATGCGGCGCCAATCAAGGTTACCTGCCCTTCGTTTAAGGATGAGGAGCAATGTCGATCATCCCCACTGAGTTTGTGGCTTTTTTTCAGTACGGTTAGAAGCGTCACGACGGTGCGTTGATCTTTAATCACTGGGCGTTGAAGCACGCTTATCGTTATTCGGCAGCTCAAGATCCTTATACACACCCAGCTTCAATAATTCTTCAAAAAACCGAATAGCGAAGGAGCGACGCGAGTAACTTGCCCTGCTCACGGAAGAATCTTAGTCTGCGGAGGTGGGGCCACACCTTCGCAGACTAAGATTTCAACATTCCATGATATTTGCCCTTGGAATACTGTGAGTGACTTGCTTCGCAGGCGGCTCAATCCTACGAGTAGACAGACGCCCTGAATCAGAAATAGAATTGTTTTTTTTCTTAGTTGAAGAAGTTGCACTGATTTAATTCTCTTTGCTTCTTTTGTAATACCACTTTTTTTCTTTTTCAATTTAGATGCGCTTAAAAGGAGAATTGAAAAAACCTTCATTGCCTTTACAGCGACGGAACAGAAAACGTTTCGTTCCTGCAAAGCTGACCGACAGTCAATTTGTCACTGAACTAGTACCCAAAGAAAATGTGGTTGATGGATCGGGGGAAGGAAGTGTGAAGCACCTTCGTACTGTCAAACAAAATGCAGATCAGTTGTACCCTGACCCTCAGACATTATCTCAAAACATGTTACAAAATGTTAGTAGTCCAAGCACACTACAAATGATACCAGCAGAATCTGGCCAAACAAAGAAAGAGTCCCCACCATACGCACCATACGCGCCATACGCTGATCATCTTTACACTTTATCCAGTGACTCAAATGCTTTAAAGGATAAATTTGACATGGTGCTTAAAAGAAAGGAACTCCAAATATATGCAAGCCGACGTAAAGTTAGCGTGTTATCACGAGCATGCGAAATGCAAAAAGTAAGAATAGAAAAAATGAAAGAAACTATTAAAAATCTGAAAACAAACCAGTGTGCCAATGAACCTATGTTTCGTGTTATTCAAGATCGTTTCAGTGATGTTTCCAGGGACTTGTTCCACAGACTTCTCAGCAGTAATCCCAGTGCAGAATTCACCGAAACTCTGTGGTGTTTTGCACAAACTTTACTTTGTTATTCTCCTGTAGCGTACGATTTAGTTCGGAATTCGTTAGGGAAGTTCAGTTTGCCTCACAAGGCCACACTGCGTAAAAAGATGGCAGCCGGACAGCCAGATTTGACACAAGAACAGTATGCGGTGATCGAAGCTGAGGAATATGAAGCTTTTGATGTTGAACTCGAAGTTGAAGAACGACAAGCCTTTGAGGAAGTTGAAGAAATCGAGACACCTGACGAATTTGAGGAAGACAATGCAATTGAGTATGTTGATATTGCGGAGTTTCAAGAAGGAGCCACACTTGAGGAATTTGAAGACGGTGAAGCACACGAAGAATCTGAAGAATATCAGACACTTCAGGAATCTGATGAAGATGAGGAACTTGAAGAATACGAAGCTTTTGAGGAGCTTGAAGAATGTGAGGAACTTCAAAAAGTTGAAGAACTTAAGAAAAACCGAGAACAACTGACGAGGATAAGATAACACAGGAATGCAAGATAACACAGGAATGCAATAATTTGTATTATTAAAAAGAAAGTATCACTGGAATAGTAATAAATAACTTTAAAAATGTTTCTAAGCCTACAGTGCCATATTTGGATTCCATAAATAAATTGTCTTGATAAAGAAAACATTGAACACCACTTCATCTTTCAGGGATGAAATTTCTCCGCCTGCTTCCTCTTTCCTGCATCGTATTTCTGATTACTCCGAAGTGTACTCCGTAGTATTGTAATGACGTTTCGCTTGTGCAAGCATTACTCATTACTCCAAAATGAGGTTTAGCGTTACAAATTACTATTTCCCGAGGTGTAGTGTCTAGTATCCAGTGAGTTTTGTAGTGTGAATCAAAGACGGCGGCACTCAATTCGACCACGATAACTTACTGTGGTTCGTAAAACGTAAATTTAGGCTAGGCAACATAGCGCACTTTCATAAGCTCGTCGAACAACTAAGCGCTGAAGCTCCACCTCATCAATCGTAAATGTGCGGTGAATTTTCCTATACCTCAGCGTGACGTCACTGCTGAAGCATCGTACTCATCGACTGCAGGTGGCGTTTTTTGTGCTGAATCCACTGACTAAATACAGATGGTGAATCTGCAGTTGTTCTCCGCTAGAATTATTATGAAAACGTAATTAATAAATGGGTGGAGAATATCGTCACACAGAGAGGGTCTCCCCACACCAAAATACTTGCGCGTAACGTAACTTTTGGTGGGAGCGGTCAGTGAATTGTTTGGGGAGTTTATGAATGTGCTCAAAATATAGGACAAAAGGTATGTTGCAACAACACTGCTGGTACCTATTAAAGCAGTACTTCCAACAAATTATATACGATTTACGGTGTGGAAAGTGACACAACATATTTAGTACCAAACTGAGAGATTACACAAACTCCACAGACCACATTATTGTAATAGCAACACGTTTTCGCACCGAATGCATTTGTCAGTACAGCAATTTTAGTGCACTACAGCCGCTCCAACGCGACATCACGACGTACTCCAAAACGTGCACTATTGTATTAATGAGAAATATGACACTGATTAACAGCACAAGTGTTAGAAGAATCCACTACACCTCGTCCTTCCTTGGTTCGTCTTTGGTACATTGGCAGGAACTAAATTCAACGGACTCTTATTACAGACAGTTACTCACGCAAAACGAAAAATCGTTCAAGTTCCACTATCAAACTTTCAAATTTTCGACTATCTGTACTGATCGCATCTTCAGGCAAGAGTCGTGAGACTTGCACAATCACCATGAACTTTATGAACTGTAACCAAAGTAAATTTGCCGAATTGAAGGTATTTTCGATCAATGGACTCAATACTGCTCAAAATCACAATCCAAATCAAATCCAACCTTGCCTAATATTATTCGGATGTTGTAGCATGCCTGAATACACAAACAGCTTTTTTTATTTGAGTAAAACTTGGTACAGCAGCAAACTTAAAATTTCTGACACCAGGTGTCCCTTGGATCTACCAGTCCTTGTTGCAACAGGGGCCAACAGGCTTCTTAATGCTAGTTGGAAAAGTGGAATTCAGTTAGATTTTCTACATCAGGCGAGAAAAGCCTGGCATTTAATAAAAGTAATGTGTTAAATGTGTTTAATAGCATCCGGTGTGTGCTATTACAAAAAAAAAAAAAATAATGTCTATTTCTTACTGTACATAGACTTAAAAAGATTTTTTCGTGGAAAACACTGTCGTCGACATTCTACCAGTTAAAAAAGAAAAAAATAACAGATCTTGCATTACATGTCCGACAAATGTTTGCACTTCCTCTTCCATAATTTCGACTACTAGGTTACCGCATAAAAAGATACAGTATAACCTCATTAATAAGACCTCGGATAACAAGAATTCCCGCTTAATAAGCTCTTTTTTTTCAATATTTTGGTTAGTCAGCTACTCAGTCAGCACTAAATATGTACGGATAAGACGAACAAATACTTATAATTCCAGCCTATTTTTACGAAGTTGCTGTTCGTAACGGTTTCTTTTTCTCCCCTTGAATTTCATTCCGTTCCACGCAAAACATCGATAGCTAGTCGACTCCATCTTAGGAAGTGATACGAGTTTCGTTTGTTTGCGCAAGAGCGAAGGGCAAGGTCGAATGAACAGAAAATACAGTATACCGGTAGGCTACATTATTTTAAAGTTGCAGGCCAATTTCTCTCATCCGTTTAATAAGAACTATGGTTAATAAGAACATTTCTCGCAGTCCCCTTAAAGTTCGTATTAAAGAGGTTTTACTGTATTAACAAAACAAAAAAAATTGGCCTAAGGCCGTTTTAAAAAAGAACGTTGGTTCTCGGGCATTTTTCTTCTGAAATCTGTGCGGGCGGGCGGAATTTTTTTTTTTTTTTTTTTTTATTTTTCGGCCCAATTTTTACATACATTTTGAGGAATAATTTGTTATTTTAGGTAAAATAAAGAACACTGCCTTGTAATTCTGCTTACCACATGTCCATGCAATTATTTAACGACACGAATGGTAATTTTATATTTTCATTATTTACTACGGACCCTTTTTGGTCTGTAACTTCTACTTTTGCCGCGTTGTTTCTTTTTATTTCTCGTCAAAAAATCGGTGCGGGAGGGCCTGAGAACCAACTTTTCTTTTTTTAATGGCCTAAGGAGTAAGTATTGTAAGGCACACAAAATTGGAATACGAAGCCTAAAACGAACAGGGAAAATGGAATTTCTGAGGTTGGAAGTAGGTTTATGTAACAACTTACAAAAACTAGGTCAATAAAAGACATTGGTTTATTGTGTTGCTTGAATTGCAAGTAGCACAGAGGTGGCCTAAGTGGTGCATTCAGGTATTTAATTCCAGCAATTATCAAATGGAATGGAATGGCGAATTGTAGTGAGGCAGCGCTTCTTAGTTATATGGTGTGTTCAGTTATTTGATTCCTGTAATTTTCCACATGGAATGAAGTGGTGCATTAGCTAAGATTAAAGAGGCAGCGCTTCTTAGCCATATAAAATGGTGTGTTCAGGTATTTGATTCCAGTAATTTACCACATGGAATGGAGAAGAGAGGCCAGCACTTCTTCAACTGAATGATGTGTTCAGGTACTGTATTTGATTCCAGTAATTTACCGAATAGAAGAGTGCATTGACAAAGAGTAGAGAGGCAATGCCTTTTTAGCCGTAATGGCTTGTTCAGGTATTTAAATCCTGTAATCATGGAATGGTGCATTGGCTAAGAGTAGAGAGGCAGCACTACTCAGCCGGAATGGTTTGTCCAGGTATTTGATTCCAGTAATTTATGGAATGGTGCATTGGTGAAGAGTAGAAAAGCAGTTCTTAGCTTGAATGGTGTGTTCAGGATCAGGTATTTGATTCCAGTACATTACCAAATGGAACTAGAAATGATGTCTGCGTACGCTGGTCGATTTCGGGAACATGCGCTCTCTGTGGCGTACAAGAATTCGCCCCCAAATTGACAACTGCCTTCTTGTGACGTAAGTGAAGCTAAATCGACAGACAAGCGAACAATTTAGCTTTTCTTATTAAGAAAAAATTTGATAGATTTACGAGTAGACACGTTTACGAGTGGTCATCCGGAAATCTGTAGCACAAGTCTTAGTAAAAGAGTACAGCAGTCATCGGTGTCGTTACACGGGAAGCAATGGCGGAATACTGACTAAGACCTATTGTGATGTGATGAGTAAGTTTTGAATATTGGAAGTTTGTTAGGTTTGGAAGGAGTGCGAGTGTTACTGCTAGTGGCTTCACTGCCTGAACCATTATAGGTTGTTTAGAATTAGCAGATTTTAAGGTAAAAACCCTTGACTTTTAGTCATCGTTGTTGAACAATGAGTATTTGTCAAGAAAATACACAATTTCAGATTGATTTCTGAAATTCTGCCAACTTTGCTGCTTGTAACTCACAACTCCACTGAACTTTTTTTTTAATATGTAGTCAATTTTTAAAGCAGTAGCAAAAACTGTGGTTGTGGGTATTACTTTTTACCTATGCCGCCTTAATCTACGGTCTAATACAGCAATATCCTCTGATAATAATCCCACTGGATTGGAACATTTAGGAATCGTTAATGCTTAAGGCATACTTTCAGCCCACAGACTTGCCGTTTTCCATACTGCAACCCACTCTTTGTTTTTATCACACTGGTTTCATTTTTTTCCAACTCTGAAGTACGACACAGCCTTAGTTACGTTCCTTCAAGTGGGTTTTGATTTTTAACCATCTATAACGTCATGAATTTGCCACTATTGGAAACTTTAATTTGTAAAAAGACATATACAATGATTCAAATAAAAAAAACAGTATCACAAAGTTCTTGTTCACTGCTGCGCTATCATCACAGCTCCACTTTCAGAAACGACTTTTGCCACCTTCCGAGGTTCTTTGTTGAAGGTCTTGGGACACTGCATTTCTGTCCAACTTACTGGAACCATTACAGCACCTACATACAACAGAAAGGGAAAAATTTACGATCATTAAAAACGTAGACAATCTCGCATATCTACTAAGGCTGGGCCGATCCCAAGCTTTACCGATATTGCTTTATTCTTAGAAATCGAGATCGGTAAATAATACCCAACTATATCAGTAATACAAAACCAAAAGGTATTTTTACTTATCATTGACCAATTCTGAAGTTTGAACACCCCATTTTGAAGGTTTTTTTCGCTAGCATATCAATGGTCCAAACCCCAAGTTACTCTGTTAACGATTGCAGGTGGTTTTGTGTTGTTTTTACAAAATCTCCATTTATAGAGAAATCGAATGTTTTGAAAATTTCTATTTTAGCGGAAAAAGCTGGGTAGTACGTGATGTTAGAACTGGTCCCATAGATTTGTTTGGACTGGACTGGCTCACTAACGAGCAAGTTGCAAATGATTCGGGCTTTCTATTAGAACTGTTTTCAGCCATTATTTTTTTAAATAGTAATGCGAATTTATGCAATGATTTCAAAGGTAATTTTTCTTGAAACACATGCTTCAGTAGTAAAGCTTTTCGGATTATCGGGAATTGGGATCGGTTATCAGGGTTTGCCATTGGTAATTGGGATTTTGAATTGGTGAGAATCTGTTAATAGTCGGCTTAGGATCGGCTGGGCGAAAACAAGCTGGTCAGCCCAGCCTTCGTGTTTGTAACAATAACCCCATTACGCTGATACATTTAATAAAGAATGGCCAAATTCTTATACCAGAAAAAGAGAAGAAAAAACATGTATAATACTATCCTTTATGACAATAATCCCATTAAAGCAATAGATATTTTGTTACAACACCTTGGTTTTTGCCCAGCAACTGGCAGTGCTGCCTGACCCACTTGATCAATTTGTTTAAGCAACAATATTATATGGCTTAAGCCTACCATCTCAAAAATTACACTACATTACAGTGTAGCTGATTATATTTTTACCTTGGGTAGGCCTACATGATTTATGCAAGTATAACAATACATAATATTGTTACAAGGTTTTTTTTTTTTTATAACAATAACCTCGATATTACAACACAACGAAGTGGGTATTATCTGTGACATGGAAGTATGAGAATTTCTGGTTATGCCAGAAATTGATTTGATCTAGGGATCGACCGGATACCATTTTGCCGGATCCGGGTCGGTTCCGGATAATTTGATGTCAGTGCCGGATCGGTTCCGGATCTAGGTGCCGGATCCGGACCGGTACCGGATACCGGGTATTTCACGCACAAAAACGAAATAAAGCCGTTTTATTTTTATAGTTTTATAAGTTGCAGCTACGGTGTTAATTTTCGCTTTGTTTCACATTATTTTCTTACATTAAACACTCAGAAGTCTTATGCTATTAAGAGTGCGTACAGGCTACAGCACTCCACTGGTTTGACAATGTTGCTAAATTTTTTGAAACAATCAAATAAAGCACTAATTAGGTTAATCAAAAAATATTTTAAATTAAGGATTTTCTCATTGATTAGCCTAGCCTACTGCTTCATTTCGAAAAAAAATTGCAGAATTTTTTTAAATCAAATTTATTTAATTTATTTTTTTGCCAAATAAAATAACATAAAAAGCTGAAATACAAAAAAAAAAAGTTAGAAAAATATTTACAGGTTTAAAAGTGGTTATCAGTTAATCATGCCTGGTTAAAAAATATAACCTTTTTTATTCTCCAACATATTTTAAAATGTTGTTTAATAATAAATAAAATAAAATCATAACATACAGCTGAAATAAAAAAAAACACTAAAATATTTAAAGATTTAAACATGGTTATGAGTTAATCATGCCTGGTTTTTAAAAAAATCTTTTCAATACTCCAAAATATTCTTAAAATTTGTTTAATTATAAATAAAGCCAAATAAAATAATAAAGCTGAAAATAATTAAAAAAAAAATAATATGTGCAGATTTAAATATGGTGTTATCAGACACATCAGGTTTTGGAGTTGGCTAACTACTCCAACAGTTGACTACCTCCTCCAGGATTCCAGGTGGGCTCTAACGTTTTGCTACTGCTGATTTGCCAGGCAATATTTACCAAGTCTAAAATCGAATTAGGGAGCAGATTCTCCAACAAAATGGATTTTGGATACTTCAAATGCACTCAAACATTTACCCAGTGAAGTAAATACTTGGATTTTTTTCCAGAAATTAAAAGATTCAAAGGTGAAACATTTAACGTTTGCAGTGCGTTAGGCCTAACTCACTCACCACGTGCCTGTTACACCTAATCTATGCGGCTGATGTTTTTTTTTTTTGCGGTTAGCCAAGGTAAGTTTGATAGATCAGAAAAAAATCTAGTGAATTAAAGCTATCTTTGTAGAAATAAACTTTTTTAAATTACGATTTTTTTCCGCGGAGAAATGAGTCAACTTTCGCTACAACTTTTAGTAATAGCGCTCGATTTGTGCTCTAAAGGTTTTGATTTTTTGAACATCTTCGTTTCGTATTCTCCAATACATATTTTTGTTACAATATAATTATTTCGCCTGCAATTTTTTATACTCGTAGACCGCTTAGTTATTTTACTAAGATTTTGCTAAGAAGCAAAGAAAAAAAGAAAGTTGATTATTTGTGCAGGATCCGGTTTAAAATAATGGCCGGATCCGGATACTGCAAGATCCGGTGCCGGATCCGGATCTATCCGGACTCGGTCGATCCCTAATCAAAGTCTTAATTCTGCACACTGTTAATATACTAAGTTAGGCAAACTAAGTTAATATAGTAGCAAAATATCGATCAGCATTAAAATATCCCTTCACAACCAGGCATAAACATGTGTTTGTAGTAACAGTGCTAGCAAGCATAATCCGGTACGAACAAGCATTCGTAGCGGTTTACATTGCAGTCTATTAGCACTCGAGCTAGTCCATGAAACCAGACCAGCAGCAAGCCAAGACTGATCACGTGTCATGCCGGAATGATGCACGGGATATAACCACAAGTTGTAAGCAAACACGTTAGTGAGCATTTCACTACAGCAAACAAAACTGGTTTGGCATGTGCTGGGTTACATTTGAATGCTGGTTTTGAAGGAGTTAACGATGGAGTCATCCACAAGGCCAACTAAGATCAAAGCCCATCTTGCATAAGACATGCAGTTTTTGTCTCAATCGCCTTGTTCACAACGCTCGCTTGTATGTATCGTAGTTGCAATGACTAAATGGGCCAACTCAATTCAGCATAAGATCGTCCCAGGAATTTGTAAAAACCATATTTTTACATGGCTTTTTTTTTAAAGGACGGAATGGCAGTGAGTAAAGCATTGCGACTACTTCTCAAGCTCAAAACAAGCTAAAAAGCAGAAACTACTGCTTGTGTGGAGCTACATTCGACTGAATGTTCGACACCCGCATTTAGGCCTGTTAATGGCAGTTGAACACTTCAAATCAAGCTTTCTCACCCATAGAAATCTCTAGACAAACTGTTTCACCCAGGGACCTTCTATCTACCTGGTCGATTCTCTCAGTTGAACGCGTCTGAGCTATACCACAGCTATTCCTGTGGTTAAGTATACACGAGCGAGATTCAGTTGATGACGTTTTTGCTCCCAAACCAATCCTCGAAGCAGACGACGCTTGGTTTTTCGAAACCAACAAAAAAGTTTGTTTCAACTAGTGAGTAGTTTTTAACGAAATTAATGAATAATTACGAAGTATCTGATCGCTCAATCTTTAGTGAACGTTAAAATACACATTATTTAAACAAAACGACAAATTCTTACCAGATTACCCAAGACGAGAGTACCTGATGTCGTTGCGTCGAAACCAGAACAATGGCGTGCTTTTACGATAATAGGTTGTGACGGTGCTCTCCGTCTGATAACAAACGTTGCAGTTTTCAGTTGCACTGTCGATTGTACTGGTAGGTTAATACACTTTAAAACAATGTAAACAATTGGAGCGGTCCTGCTTACGTGTGATGATGAGTACTCGTTTGTTTGTTACTCCAATTTTGTGTTGATTCATCAGCAAAATCAAAAGCCAATGAGATGCAAGAATCAGTAAAATGGCGCGAAATGGGAGCAGAGACGTCAGACGTGTTTGAAGCTGCTCCCAAAATCTCGCACGGTTTCTTGCGGTAAAGCGTAATAGTAAGGGTACGTATCAAGGCTACGTATAATCCAAGCTCCCTGGTTTCACCCTTGTTTGGGCTTGTCAGTAGAAAATGCTCCATCTACAATGGCGAAACAGTCTGTCTAGAGATTTCTATGGTGACAGCAGCTTGATTTTAATGAGACTAAACTTTTCTCAACATCAGAGAAAAGAAAATACACCTTACCACAAAGCAGAATACTGTTCAAATATTCATTAAAATGTTCGGTGACTGTCATCACTTGATCAGTAAACACATTCACAACTTGCACATGCGAGTCTGTTGGAGAAGGTGGCCTCTAATCTACATTCCCTTTTTAAATTTTATAAAGGTATTTGCAATAAAAAAACAGGTTGAAAAGGAACCAATTTACAAAACATTGTATCTACCAAGAAATAAGTGACCACACGACAAAAAAGGGACAACTCAACATTAAAACAACTTTTTTGCCACTATTATTAAATATCTCATTACTGATTAATTAGTATTATTTACTAAGAATTTACTTCAACTAAATAACTACTGGTAACAAAGGGTGAAAAAAGTTTGAGGGAAGGGGGACAGATAGGTACGAGAAGGGGGTGAGAAAATCAGCCTGAGCTTTGGCCGAACACTGGAGAAAAAATATCCCGGGCCAAGCCAGCTACTATCTCTAGTAAATAATACCATAAAATGCTCAAACACAACCAGTTTTTTTTAAGGAAAAGGCTAGAAAAATAACTTCTTCCTTTTATAACGAACCAGCATGTTCTCACCTGCTTCACTATGCGCTATGACCACACCCAATTCATTTTCAGCTGTTGATAAAACATAGGAATGGGCATCTCCTAGAGATACCTGAATGATAAAATTAAGGTAAACTGTTTGAAATATGATTTTTGTAATTGTAGTGGTGTAACTTTTATTCTAAATATCTGCTTCGCAGTGCAGGTCCATTTTATGCTGTTTTTGCTGAGAAGTCTAATACAAACATCCTTTAGTATTGACTGTTTTATATGGCATGAGCCTGACTAGATTCAGTTCCTGTTCAGGGAACTAGTCGGTTATTTGGTGCAAAAAAAAAAAAAATTACGCCTAAAACGATGTCATTTCTTGCATTACACTCAGCAAAATGAATCAACAAATTGGACACACGGAAAAAGGTTGTCAAACATTCTGAAGCAAGAAAGTGAGCAGCTCGAGTAAGCAAAGTAAGCAATTGCCACATAGTAAACCTTTTCAATGTTAAACAAACCCCTTTTAATGTTTATGAACTGCCCACAAATCTAAGGGATGTGATGAATAAACTTTGAGCAAAAATTGCTGATAGCATGAAGCCTAACAATCAGTACATTGATTTCATGGTGTTCTTGGGATTGAATAAATTATATACGAAGCTTTGATTGACACCAGTAGAATAAGTGACGAGACGGATATGGCTAGTAGAGTACAAAAACTAAGGCTGCACCTACACCAACAACTTTACCGATATGATACCGATCCGATTCTCAATAAATTTAATCCGGACAACTATTGTAATGTGGCTTAGTTTACTTTAAAAAAAAATTAAAAAGTGTTTGTTGCCTACAGTTAAAAGTAGAGAAGATAGTGCCTTCCTGAGCAAAACGATACAGACTGTCTCGTTATCGCTAATGCATCCAGAGCTATCGCTATTTCAGTGAAAAGTGACTGATACCGCAAATATCGGCAACCAAACTGGTCCAGTATTGGTACAGCCTTAAAAAAAAAAAACCAAAGAAAAAACTTGTGTAATGTATAAATTAGTGTTGGGCAGTGTACTGTGCATTGTTAAAATGCTGTAAAATTATAACAATAGTTCAGTCAGTCCTTGTGTTGTAGGGCTCAAAGCAGTGTAATAATCAGTTAAAGATCAACAATAGTAAAATTGGAATTCTAAACAATGAACAAAAGTGGAGCCAAATTTGAGTAACTTTGATGGTACAACCAGCATTAAGAACCAACAGAAAAAATAAAATTCGAGTTTAAAGTTCTGTAGCGTACTTACTTGGTAATTATTTTTTTATGTGTATTTTTTGGAGGGGGGGAGGGGCTACGTAAATGAAATTGATGATTCCATTTCCCACCTTAATTAGTGTGATCACGCTACTTAAAAAAATACCGTTGGTACCGGAGGTAGCGAAGGAAGTACCGCCAAATTTTAAGAACCGTTAAATACCGAGTATCGCGGTACCTAGGTTGGTACCGGCACCATCACAAAAATGTCGGGTACCGGCCAACACTAGTATAAATGCAAGAGACCTCGTAGCATAGTTCAGTATTTTTTCACAGGCAGCAGAACAGCCCTAAAGTAATCTAATATGTGATAAGCTGGTGAAAAAATGTCGATCTAGAAAACTTAACGCACAATTTCAGATTACAGAAAACTCACCAGATTCTTGCGAATTTTCAACAGACAGTATTCGTCCGTCTTCGTCAAGAATCTGGTGAGGTTCCTGTAATCTGAAATTGTGCGTTAAGTTTTCTAAACTAACATTTGTTCGACATGAGCTTGCAGAGTAAAAATCGCTACGGTATTTTTAAAAAGATAAGCTGATGCTAATTTTGCCAGCTTCCAAATATAACAACTGCTGAATCTAGTTTTTAGAGTTCTAAACAGTGGGGCAGTAAGTTGCAATTATTGTTCACTTGTGATGCTAGCGTGAAAAGAGGTCCTGAGTCCAGACGTTCCTAGGTGTTACAGAAGTTCCACCTTACGTGGCTCCAATTTTAATTTTTATTAAATTAAAACTGGAGCCACGTAAAGTTGCTTGAAATTCTTTTACGCACAATGTATTTCCTGCTATACGGTTGCGATGTATTTCCTGCTATATGTAGCAGTAATGGTAGCCATATAAAGCAACAAATAGTGAAGTCGCTTCGGTCTCAGTTGAAACATAATAAATCTAGGCCTACTTAAAACTAATACGTGGGAAGAAAGGATACAACTCTTGCTAAAACAATGTCATTTGGCCGAAAACATCGGTACAACTTCACGTTGTCTTTATCTGTAGCACGTACATCTTCTTTTCTGGCGGGGAAAACAAAAGGTTTATTGCACACATAAAACTGATACAAGTAATAACAGTATAAAGACTAACAGTTTAAGTAGCAAAAAAAAAAGGAACGCTAAGCTATTGATGCCTCATGCTCATGTCGATTTAGCACGTGAAAGATCTTAGGACAATTGGAATTACCTAGCAGAATTGTTCCTCTCTCCATCTGGTGCTATGGCTTCGGCTGGGTGTGCATCAAACCTCTAAAGTACTTTAAGGGCGGTGTTTCTGACCTTTACTAGGATAACGGAAACATCTGAAGTGTTTTTCACACAATGCACGTAATTCTGGTTAAATTAATAAGTGGCACTTTAAAGCTTACACCTTTTGATTGTTACCAGAGCCGATGAAGCAAGCCCACTCTGTGGGCTTATTAGTGACCTCAGTACATCATCAGTTATTCAAAGTCCGATTTCAAAACGGACGTATTTTCCTTTGTTACTGATTCTGTTTTTAAACAAATCACACCGGATGGCGAAGAACCACATGCCGACAAGGCTGTGCTTGGCTTGTCGTCTGCAAGTGTTCATGTGTCATCTGCTACAATGGGTGGTTTGGAAGCATTAGCAATGGTTTCTTCCGGTAGGATAAGCTCCGGAATGGATAAATCTACACTTATCTGTAATAAGCGGTAATCCAACGATAACAAATAAGTAGAAATGGGAACGGGAGTGCGCTGGCAGACTCTTGCGAAAATTTTCGTAAATGTTGATCAGACTGCTTCCAGGTTGTCAAAATTTCCATCACGGTTTCTTCATCGTGCAGAATGCAAATATAATTTCTAATTTCAAATAAAATCATAATTTCTACATATACAACAGGTGGGATGAAAGTCCCTAGGGGTTTTCTTGAAGGAACAGTGTGAGAAAAGTCCTGAGGTCACTAAGTCACGGGGCAAACTTGTCCATTGTGAAAAAGGGCTGACAGGCCTTAACAATATTACCCCAACAGGCACAACGTGTTGCTCATGTCAGGGCCCGAAACGATATGATGAGAACGAGGCTCTGCTCGCTATATTAATAGTAGATGAGCACGCAGCGCTCCTAGGGGTGATTAGCTAAACTAATGTAAATTAAATTTAAACGGGAATTTAAGGGATTAAATTTGATTTCGGGCATAAAATTAGCCAAAATAACAATTTAGCATATACTCAAGGTTAGTATTTTGTTGGTAGTAAGAAACCTGGGTTTTTCGCAACTCTTACTAGCTTATCCCATGAGGGGCAAAACCACTAAAATATTAGGTAAATGTATTCCCTTATCCAACCTTATGCGACTATTGTGTTGGAAGTGTGGCTTTACCTATTTTTGCCTACTGTCTTCAAACTTACCTTATCATTCCATGAAAAGGCTCTTGTAATACTGTATGACGGATGCAAATGATTGCACACTTACAGAATCTAGGATGCACACTAACGATCTAGAAAACAAAACAAAAATATAGGCTAGTCTACGTAATTGAAGCAAGTGTTAGCTTTCTTTAATGTCCCACATAACACTGCTGTTTAATTGATGATGACAATGGCCAACTTACCCGAACAGTAACTACGTCGCCAGCCGACGGAACAATGTTCGATGTTGTGTTTCGAAGCACTTCCACCTTTTCTTTCTTAAAAAAAATATCGAACAAAATTAAATTTTGCATTAGGCATTTAATCAATTCTCACTACAACTCACATAAACTTGAAGAACAGGAACATTTCTCAAACCTTTTAGTTAAGTACGGCCACAAAAAGAAAGTATCTTAGTTTGTACGACAAATCAATTTTAAAAACATCATTGTTTTATCTATTTGTTTTAGTATTATCATTTTTAAAACTGCAAAACGGGTGTAATAAATTACAATCCGAGACATTTGCTGACTAATGCAAGCCAAATCCACTGAAAAACGTATCAGCCAAGTATTTTAAAACATGCCTCCCAATCTGGAGTCATTCTTATGCACGCTGCTGGCTGAAGAGTAATTTGGGCCCCCCCCCCCCCCAACCCACCCAAGAAAAAATACTTATTTGTGCCACTAGAGCTAGGTGCGTCGTTTAGTAACTCTGTATGTGCAGGGAAGAATACAAGTAAGTCATCAATATTTGCTACAAATAAATAAAAGAGCTAGGGGAGCTACTCTTTTATAAAACTGCTTTTTTTTTCAATACAGCAATATTGAAGTAATGAAGGCAACATTAGACCATAAGTGCAGGAAAAATTGTACTATTTTACAGCATCAAAACTTTTTTTTAAAATGTAAATTATTCTGCTTTTCCTTGTACCCATATGAACTGAACCCTCTTTTAACAATTGTGCTCCCAGAACGCGGAGTATTTTCAACCGGGCTATGAACAGCTTTTTAATAATGAAAAATGGTCAACTGGATGAGAGGGAGGGTATTTGTGGGTAGCAAGGAGAGGTATTAAGGAAGGAACTTTGCCCTGTGCAAAATTTAGTTATGGGTTCGTAAACAAGTTTTGTGTGCTATATCAAGCCTTTTGCTTAAATGAATTGAAAACGACCAATCATCTTCAGAATGGTTCCATTGAAAAGCTCGCGAAAAAACAATTATCGCAAAAAGAAAAGAAAAAAAAAGCAGTGCAAATCGTTCTTCAACAAAACCAGCAGCTCTGTGACACATCGTCGCAACAATTCTGCCATGGGGAACCTGTAGCTACGTAATTCAGCTCAGGGTTTGTATTTTTTAACTTGTTTTTCCTTTGCACCCAAGTTTGAAGAAATGATTACTAATTCAGTAGAATGGAGCCCCAAACAAGCAGTCATTTTTTTTTTTTTTTTGCTTACTGAAACCAGTCCGATTTTGTGGTTTGTGAAATGTACTATACAGTGAAATTACTTGCCCAGAGAAATAATCAATCTACTTGACTTGCTATCTAGGTTTTGCCATTTGGACACAAATACCTATTTCAGTGAAAACAACGCTCGTCATATTACTGTGAAAGTTCGTCAAATTAGAATCACAATTCCGAGAATTATGAAGAATATTACCACTAAACTTCACAACGAAGACACTTTCATTGTCTTGCGAATTTTCAATGGCAAACTGCCATCTTCCTCAGGCACTTTTGACAAAGCATCGGCCTCCTTACACCTACATCGTCTGCTACGAATTCCTAAAATAGCTACTTAAATTATAAAGTATGGCACAGAAGTATAGGTGCCTGTTGAGGTACAATTGGCTTACATAAGGTAAGGACATAACGGGAAGGTTCAGTAGCATTAAGCAGCTGTCTCAGTGGGTGTTTGCTTGCATTCACAAAATGCCTATTTCCATAAATTCAATTCGATTCAACTTGTACAAAGAATCAAAGTGCACTGGTTTTCTTACTTCTTCCTCATTTGCCCTTGACAGCTTTAAGAAGCCAAGAGCACTTGAAAATATAATTCCTTGTTGGATGAAAGTCCCTTTGCCAGCCTCATGGTCCTCATCAGCTTTGCACAATCGTTCACCTATTAATACAAATGCCTATATTAGTTCAAAATCTCCAATGCCTGTAGTCTCCGCTGAAAGCATAACACTTTTAACCATCAAGATCACAGAGGAAGCATCATCGGGGCCTTAGCGCACCAGGATGGTAGACTATGGAGCCTGTTAATCTTTTTTTTTTCTGGCAAACATTAGCTAGAAATACGTTACATAGATGCACTTCACAAGTAGTTTTAAAAAAAAAATTCACTACGAACAAGTCTTTAAAACTAATCCCTATTGCTAACTCCTGGAAAAGACATTTATTAATATCAATTAGCTCTGACCCACAAAGATCTCTAGACAGGCTGTTTCGCCCTTGTTTGGGCTCGTCAGTAGAGAATACTTTGTGGATGAGAGCTAGGCTCGGGTGTCAACCATTCAGTAGAATGGAGCCCCAAACAAGCAGACGATTCTGCTATTTCGCTTGCTGAAACCGTATTCGTATCGCCATTGGACATTTATTTATTTCAAAGGGTGGGGGGGGGGGGGGGCGGCATACATGTATCGATGCATGCTGAGACAATCTGTAATAGGATGTAATAATATGTGTTTGGAGCCCAAACCTTACAAAATATAAACTGTCCATCGACAATGTGTAATTTCGAGCTATCCGGCTAATCACGTGTATAAGAGCCAAGACCTACGACAAGATCAACTTGCTTACTGTACGCTTACTGTACCATACTTGAGAAAAGAGGATAATGCGGGGACCTCATTCAGTGTTTTAAAGTCATGAAGGGGTACTGTGATGTTGGCAGGAGTGAATCCTGGAATCTCTCCCCCACCACGAACACTCGAGTACACAGACGCAAACCCTTGAAACCGCAAACCCTGTGTCAATGCAAAGCACTTCTTTGCCCATCGAGTGACGGTCTCTTGGAACTCTCTTCCACGGAGTAGTCGATGCAAACTCATTGAAAACCACACTCGACAAATTTATGATTTAAACCTTTCTGTTTTTATTTTTCTGTAATGGCGCTCGTAAGGGGATCACTTCTAGCTCTCAAGCTATCTTAGTTTGTTTCTTTACGACGTATGCATGTTTCGACGGCGGCCAGTGGCGAGCGCATCCGGAGTTTTGTTTCACTACCTCGGCCATACTACAAAAAAATGACTCAAGATTAAGAATAAGATTTAATAACAGTAAACAAGTTATAATCATAGATGTGTCAGCAGGGATATACCCCCGTCCCTGTGGTGGAACAGGTTTGATGGGCCCGCCATGAGCTTCGGTGTAAGAAGCAGCTCAGACTGTCGACAAAGATGGAAATCTGAGGTGATTTCTTAATTTTTGTTATAATTACCTGGCACGACGACACGATCACAATTTCCAGCCTTACTATGTTTTCCTACTTTCGCCATGTGCTTGATGAAGCGGATTTCGTTTCTGTTGGATCCCTGATAATAAGTCCAGCCGCCCCAGAGTACTCGTTAGGGTTTGCAAATTTTTTTTTTTTAGATTTGATGTTTCATCATTTTTGTGGGTATATGCTTGCTGATAAGTATATGTTAAACTTTAATCTAATAATCTTAAAATTATGTTCTCTGTGTGTGTTATCCTCGGTGTTATCACTTGGTATTAAAGGCCCGTTAAGATATGGCTTTCTAAACCTGCTAGTTGGAAGCAAGGTTCGCAGTGTCTCCGTTTTCTTGGGACCGATGGCTTCAGGCACCCGCTTACGCCAAGATTGCCAGATGTAAACAAAAACGAAGTTGTAAGTAGCCTATTTTAAATGCAAACAAGTTTAAGAAAGTATGGTAAAATGATCCCATCTTGATGTTTTGATAAAGAGCGTAGTAGGTACACGAACGATTTCTGAAAGTGAAACTGTAAATAGGCGTACGTAAAAGGTTCAGGCTAAATTTTAGTTGTAGCCAGCTACCCTGTCGACATCAGTTCCACAGGTGACCACCACCATCCAAACAAAGGTTGTTTGGCAGACAGTTTTGCAGTAAGAGGCAGTGACGGCGTCAGGACAGAATTGTTGGGGGGGGGGGGGGGGAAACAGAGGGCACATCTGGGAACCGAGTGGGCCAAGAACTTTTTTTTTTCAAGGCAGTCGCATTAGACACTTTATCCCGTTTTATTCAAATTAAACCTAACGTAAGCTTCAATGTAGTAAATTTTTTTTCTAAATTGCGCCACATAAACACGTTAGGCTACATATATATCTTGCAAAGTTGCTACAAAAATAAATAAACTAAAATAAAATAAAAAAAATAAAAGCTGAGTTATTCATTTGATTTCAAGTTACCCTGCAAGGTTTTTTTATTATTATTTTATTTTCGGGTGGTGACCTGAGTGTTTGGGGGGGGGGGGGAGGAGGAGGTGGTCACGGCCGGCAGGGGGACCCTGAAATACTTAGGGGGGACATGGCCCACCCCTAGCGCCGTCACTGCTGAGAGGACTTGCTGGAATTCAAGTCGCCAATTTTTGGTGTTCATTTGCTAAAATGAGGCTTGATCAGGGATTTTAGAATACATGTGAATATATTTTAATGATGGCCAATACGAAGCAGATGAGTTACTCTACCTATTCTAGTTACTCTACCTATTCTAGTTAACTCTACCTATTCTAGGTATTCTAGTACCTATTCTATTCTGATTCACATGTATATATTCTTAATAGCTAAAGACCAGTGATAGGCAAATTCTTAAAATGCACCAACCAGCCTAGTTAAGAGTTTTTTGGATAATTTTATTCTTTTCTTAAAACAAATTTTATTTGTAGATACGGAAAGAATTATTGGAATCAAAGTCAAACTGAAACATGGATTTGAAGGAGGTAAGTTGAAGCAATATTCTGAAGCTGCAGATGTATACAGGGTGTAACAGAAATCATGAACCAGTGTCCACCGTTTCCTTGTATCATGTTAAATCGAAATGAAACCTCGGTGAACTTACAGAGTCGCTATGGGGCAGTTTGCTCGCGAGAGTTTGATTGATCTTGACACGTCTGTTCAAGGTTATCATTCTAACTTTATATCCGAGCGTCGTAGACCACAAATGTATGTTTGAAAGATGTTGGGCATCATTAACCAATACTACCCAAAAGACAGAACGAAAATCGGTTAACAACTACAAACGTTATGGGCAAAAGTAACCTGCCAAAAAACATAGGGCGGCGTATCAGGCAGGGACGTATCTCACTGTGAGATGCTTCCCTGCCAAACACGCTGCCCTTAATTTTTTTGGCGGTTTTCTTTTTTGATAATAATAATATACGTTTATTGCAAACATAACCGGAATGACGAGGACTTGGTGGTCACTGACTGCCATCCGATGTTAAAACTGAAAAAAAAAAGTATAGATTACGACAACACACACACAAAAAAACAGTTTAAAAGTTTAAAACGAAGACGACAGCTCGGCTGCAGAGGTGCCCAGGGGACCCGTGTAAGTTCTGTTTTTAGGATGTCAAAGTTAAGCAGATATACCCCCTTGTGGACATTTTGAGCTGATTTTTGTTTTGTACAAGAAAGTTTAAATCCCATAATGTTTTGCCCATAACGTTTGTAGTTATTAACCAATTTTTGTTCTTCAATCAAACTTTCGCATGCAAACTGCCCCATAGCGACTCTGTAAGCTCAGCCAGGTTTCATTTCGATTTGAGATGATACAAGGAAACGATGAATCCTGGTCCATTACTTCTATTACACCATGTATATGCTCATAAAGAAAGTTGTTGGTTCAATAAATTGTTAACTATTAGTGAACAAAGTCATATTGAGTGTGTGACCGAACTGCATCTGTTTGCCACAAACAAGGCCAAACAATATTAATACATTGTATAATAGGTTAGCCAATAGGGAGGAGATGCACTTATCACTCCTGGTAACTTGCTCGTCGAGCCAACAAAACAAAAATAGAGGGTTAGCACAGAACTGTGAAAAGGCTTGAAATTTGTAAGGCCTGCAAGGTTTGGAATTTTGTATAAATGGCATTCATAATCTCGTAAGGATGCAAATTGAGACATTTCACATTAATTATTATTGTAGATCCATGTTGGTGGTAATTATGACTCAGACTTTGAAGACGATGAGGAAAGTAAAGAAAAAAAGTGAGTATAAAAAAGCGTTCATTTTCTGCTACCTGTTCTTATAGTAATTAATCATTTCATCATAGGCCTATGTGTTACATTTTTAATGCATTTGCAATGTACAGAAATTTACCTTTTATCACATTGAATTTGTTGCCTACATTTTTTTATTTACAGTAAAAGAGACGAAGATCTACTGGGAAAAAGGAATGAGCGTCCGGACGTAACACTGCCAACGAAACAAAATTTTGTTGATGAACGCTGCAAGTGAGTACTGTATATGATTGTTAACCACTGGATAATCCACGCATTTAGGCAGAATCTTGTGTTGCTTCTCTAACACAATAAAGTTTCAGTGGTATTCGAAGTAAATGGGACCGAGTGGTGTTCAGATAAATGAATCTGCTTAAAAAAAAATTGAATTTATTATTAGCTCCATGAGTAGGAATTACTTCTCAGTTATCCCTGTACTTCGACAAATTTTGTTACGGTATTTGTTTATTTTTTCCAAAGTGAATTTCTCTTGTTTTATATGGACAACAAACCAGGAATTTTGTTGAGGGGGATAGGGGGCAAACAAATGGATTCAAAAGGAGGAGCAAAAATTGAATTAAGGCTGTACCAAACAGATTTAGGCGAACAGATTTTGGCAGATTTTGTGCTGATCGGCAAAAATCGGTTCAGCGAACAAAAAGCTACAGATTTTCGATTTATGCCAGGCCCTTGGCAATAAATAAATTCTATTTCACCGCATGTTTGCTACCTTTTGTTTTAATTTAGGCTAGCCCTATATGTTTTACATTGCGTAGGCTAAGGTTAATAACAGACAAATATGTAATTTTATTTGGGTAAAAAAAAAAGTATTCCAATGTTTGCATTAGCCTACAAATTTGTTAGCCTACAAGTTTGTGTAAGCCAGAAAAAAAATTGTTAAAAATCGGTAGCGTTCAATTCGGTTAAATCTGATCGGTACACCAATGAATTTGTGGCTGATCGGATCAAAATCTGTTCGGGAGAAAGAAATGCTGATTGGTACAGCCTTACTTTGAGCTACAAAAAAATAAAAAATAAATTAATTATAACAAATGCCCAATTTGTATGCTTTTATCAAATTTTGCCGAATTGGATGCTTAACTCATGCTTGGGGGGGGGGCACTGGTCTCGAGCTCAACATCATTTGTGCCCGAAAACGACAATTTCTGAATCTTTCATGATTCACATAACTAAAGTGTTTGGTCTGGGTTCAAATAGCAAAGGTTTTACTCTACTTAAGATGGATCATTTTGTAATTTTTCTTTTGCATTATTTCAGAGAGGATTGGAAGAATGACCGATTCCATTTTCTGGCATTAGATGTTGTATCCTTTTTGTTAAATATAGCTCCAATTTAACTTGTAATTTGTGTTCACAGTTACAGAGGAAAAAGAGTTGTATCGGGTTTGTATGTACGAGTTTTGCTTCTGGTTGGAGAGATGGTAGCCTTGTTTATACATGTTGATACAAAACTATTCCCTTCCTGAATACCGTACACGCCCATGGGCCTCTAAAGTTAATTCGATAAAAAATTGGAGGGAATGTTAAAGAAGCTACTACAAGATTTGTAGGCCTAAATCCATATTGGAAAAGTTGATCATTCATGTACGTGATCTGGGTTCAGTCGAACAGTATATAGGAGCTGTCTCTAGCATCAAGTTGCATTCACATACTTATTTATTGCTAAAAATTGCTTATCCAAGCAATGCGTTAGCTGCTTACTGAAGTACACCTAAAATAGACGTTCTAAGGAGTCAAAAGTCGAGAAATTCTAGTGTCCGATTAACCGGACTAGAACATCAACTAGTACTGGTAATAGTGGCACCATCACTTCCTTTTGTAAAAGGCGTTTGATGTATAATACTAAAATTATGTCTATAAGTGGAACCATTAATTTTTGTAGAAAGCTCCGTGGACCTTAACTCCGTATAGTACACAAGGCACAAAAAACTCATCAATGACTATTTTTTGTATTATCCTGGTGCCACGCGACAACTGCAAAGAGACACGTAAGTGACATAAAGGACACAACAGTTCTTCACTTCCACTTCATTTAATTTTTAAAGTTTTCCAATTAACTCAATGTAATCCTTGTTTTGTTTTTATGTAGAAGTTCAGACAAACGAGATATTGATGTCATTCGAGAGAATCACCGGTTTATCTGGTCTGAAGACGATTCAACTGATAGTTGGGAAAAGCGTCTCGCAAAGAAATATTGTGATAAGTTATTTAAAGAATACTGTGTAGCAGATCTCAGTAGGTACAAGGAAAATAAGGTTTGTAGTATTGTACTTCGTCAACCTCAACCAGTTCCGTTAATGAAAAAAAAAACGGCAAAATTCTTTCAAGTTTTTTTCAGAGGGCTATTTGGCCCCCACCTAAAAATCTATATGCCTTTAACCCAACACACACAGCAACTTTATTTTAGTATGATATACTTTGCTGGACAAAAAAGCGATTAAACACAAATCAAACTCAACTTATTTTTCAGTACAGCAAAACCCCATTATAACACTAGCTCATGGCATTGCTGTGATGTACCTCATTTACTATTGTAAACGAATCCAATTTTAAACGACTTTTTTTAAATTAACTTTAGTAAATAAACGTTATATCAGATGTTTCTGCTTTGGACGAATGACTAGGGTGTGTTTTGTGCAACAGCAGTTTAAGTCTTCCGTTGACGAAATGCTATGTGATTGGAGGGATACTGCAGCGTAAACCAACAAGCGACAGTTGAGCCTGCACTTGTAAGCACAAAGGCCGGGGCAAAAAGAATGTGCTAGGGAATGGCATTCATCGCTACTCTGATGCTGTAGTACACACAGAATGCAAGCATACAAGCACAAATAACTTTTCCTTAGGAAACTTGGTAATGTTGTTCAATTGTATGTGTTTCTATGTACAGAACTCGTTTATTTAAACTGGTCATAATGTTGAAAATCAGAGTGGTAAAAATAGTACGTATCCCCCATTTGCAACGATACTGTTTAGACGTAAACTGCTCACTACGATGCACTGTGCAGTTCACTGCACTAAGAACTGCCCCGTTTTTATGATACTTGTGTGAAACTTGAGTTGACAAGCTGCTAACGAATCCTTTGTAGGGAGGGAAGAAGTGGCAGTCAACACTTTCCTGATTTCCTGATAATCACGAGGTCATGGTAATGACTTCAACTTGTGATGTAACCAAAAGTAAAATGCGTTGCACGAACATATAAAGTTGGTCATAAAATAGCGTCCATTTATAAGCTTTCCCTGAAAGGAAACGAAAAGATTTCTTTTTTACCGCTCCAAGACAAGACAACATTTTTTGTATACTGGATGAACCACCCGTTCTTTTTGATATTTGAATCAGTAATTGGATTTCTTTTGAAAAGACTGCGCTCTGTGACTCTTGTACGGTTAATTCATTGAAGTGATGTCTTGATTGTACCAGCTGTCTTTTTTACTCAGAAACTAGTTTTAGCTTTTGTTGG
>JAHWFP010089264.1:16211-29573 GCA_023313725.1 Lithobius niger
ACAGTACAATACACACGTACCTTGGTTCTTCTTCTGGTTGAAATTCATGAAAATAAACCTCAGGAGGCTTTGTTTTGTCATCAAGTGGACAAAGAGGTACGTAGCATGAAGCCATTGTTGTTAAAACTTTAATAATTTGGTGTCAATGCAGTGTTTTAAAGTTTAAAATCCGCGTATCACGCAGCACGAGTACCTTTCACAGTTCAATCCGCGTGCTATAGAGCAGTTTATTTTCGGGGTGTTCGCAGCTCGACTGGTGGCAGAATCGGCGGCTAACTGGACGACGCGTCGAATTCCTAACGTTAAGCCTCTTACATACAGGAAGCTATGCCTAGACATAGCTAGATGCAGATTCTGTAGACTTTCAATCGGTAATAGCTATAGTGCCACTTGAACCGCCATTCGACGACTTGCTGGATATTCTGGCGCAAAAGTTCCCAGGACCGTGGCTAGAACTTTTATTTACCCACAGCGGGAACCAACCTTGCCACGTATTCTAGTGAACAGGGTTTCCACCAAAATACTGAAATAATTTTCCTGAGTTTTCCAGAGTATAGGTGAGGTCAATTTCCAGAGTATTAACCACAATTGTAGGCAACTTTTTCAGTTTTATTTATGTGCTAGCATCGGACCCGGCTTCGCCCGGGGATTTGTTTGACCCGTGGTTGTTTCTTTCTTTTATCCCGTCCTCTCCCTCTCCTCTTGGTTTCCTTCCCTTTCTCCTCTTTGCTACACGTAGTTGAACGTGGATGGTTATTTGAATTAATAGCAAACACCCCCGGAAATTCTCTTTTAGGTTGAGTTAATGCGTAATCGTATGCTTAATGGTGACAGGTCACTCCCCCCCCCCCACGCCCACTCCGAGTGTTTAGCTGTGGCTTACGCGATGCGTACCGTGTGAAAAAGAAGTGTGCATGACGTCATGTAATACTTGCCCTTGAGATTACGACGGTGTTTGGTTAGAAGGATAATTGTTAGAGCCAATTGTTAGTCGAGGCAACAATGTGCCAATTTCAACTTCTTTTCAAGGCAACACCGTCCCAGTTTCAACTTCAAGCCAAAGAATTGACACACTCGCACGTTTTCATTGTTCCCCTTCCGGGGGTCGTTGCGGTTGCTTCATTTCTGCTATGAGACTTTAGTTTATAATGTAAGATAAGAGAAGAATAAGGATAAGATAGGGTTCTCACAGTGCAAAACAGTAGCCTGAATTAACGAACTTGTAAGTTCAATACAAAATTATAAGAATACGATTTTTTACTAGAATGTCTTAACGTATTGTTTAATGCACGTAGGCCTCTGCCTAAAAGTGTGGCTTTAATTTTTTCCGCCGGTTTTTACAGGTTTTTGTTGGGGGAAAATCATAGAATTACCCCGAGTTTTCCCCGCGTTTCAAACGCAGTCTAAATTTCTTGAGTTTTCCAGTTTTTCCAGGTTGGTGGGAACCCTGGTGTATTTATAGTGTCCGCGGCCTATCTTGAGTTCTCCGCAGAACGAACACAGATAATCGATTTTACGTTTTCAGTAGCAGAGTGCCTTGTTGATATCCAAGATGGTTACAAAAACAATGGCGGCCATCGATTAAAGCATCCAGGAAGCATCCAGGAAGACGTGGCCGATCACAAAATACTTGCAGGACTCAAGATACGCCGCGCACACAATAGTAACCATCAAAATTAGCCATGTACCAGAATACTTTTCACATAATTCACCCAACTTTTCATTTTGTTTACCCACAGCGGCCGCTGTGAGTGCCGTGTGTGCAGGCTAATGCTCTGAAAGTTCGTAGCGTTCGTGTGCTCAGCCTATTTATCGCAGTAGCGCGCGTAAGGCTAGAAATTGAAAGTTGGTTCAATTGTGTTTGTCACACCTGACTGGGTTTTGACGATGGATGCATCCGTGGCTAAATGATACGTCAACAAACTTCGACCTCTTTCTGTCCTCCTTTCCGACAACAGACGAATTCCCCATTTGTTTCGGGAGGGAGGACAAGCACCTGAGAGTTTCGACACTCGATTTCGACATCGAATTTCATTTCGCAGAAAACAATACAGTAGCAGATGTCAATCACAGGAAGGAGAGACCGTTCGAATTTGAATTCAATTCAAAGGTTCGTCGTCTTTCAAGGATGGATTCAGCAACGTAGAACGATGTTCACGATTTGTATTCCTTTTTTTTTTTAAAGTTTCAAGCTGGTCGTACTTTGAAAGGAGGCTGGTGATTCGTTTGGGGAATTCCAGCAGTTCATTTAATAAAATACGTAAAATTTTCGGCGAATATACAAGTCATTCTCAGTAAAAGAAGCCAAGAGCTGTTCAAAGCTGTTCAAAAAGGAATATGGCGTACCCTGGATTGTGACTTTTGACTCCTCCTGTACAGCAGCAATGGGATACAAGTTAATTTCGGACTTGGAATTAATTGATTCAATTCCACCACTAATGGAACCGGTGACACTGACTTGAACGCAAGCCAATTCCAAATAAAGAATGAACGAAATTAATTTTATTACTATCCAATTCCACTGACTTGAATTGGACTTGATATCACTGGATATTGATAGGAATTGGCTTAAGGCCATCAATTCAGCATAAGCCCAGACCGATTGACTTGACTTGCCTACAAGTCATTCATCGAAATAACATTGCGCGTAGTTTGATTTGATGACGATTTGGCGTGATGTTTTAATGCGATTTGGTTTGGCCTAAATCTATTTAAAACCAATTCAGGCGAATTTACCAAAATTATATCATTTGAAGCCGAATGCAGCCCAGTCCCTAAATTTAGCCAAAATTTGCCCGAAATTTTGCTGGAGTTTGATTGATCTAGGTAGAATTGGGCAATTTACTGAATAAAAAGGAATTGTTATTCGACCAAGTTGGATGTCAATGAATTGGAATTGATACGTCAGAATGAAAAATTGAAAGTAACTGATTGGATTGGACTTGGAACTCTTGAAGAACATGGAAATGAATTAAATTGTATTGGTCAGTGGCACTGACTTGGTTGGATTTGAATTTGACGTTGAATTCTCAATGGAAATTAGCCAGAAGAGGAATTGACTTTTGACTTGCCGGTTGCGTGATGCACAGTAATTGGCTCAAATCCGTCAAAATCGAATTGACTCATTAGTGTAGATCTTCTTTGTGTGATATGAATAAATTGACCAACACGTGCAGAAACATTATGTATTTATTTCTTTGTTATATATAATACAGAAAGTAACATTTCACTACAATCAAATTTTCATGCAAAGTGCAATTTTAAAAGTTGGGCATTTTTATACACGATATGTGTAAAATTGATCATCCAACGACAGGGTGCGAAAGGGATTAGGTAAACAGATCAGCACATCATGAACCTAAATTTCCTTTGCTTAGATCAAAGGATGGAAATGATTAGCAGTGAAAGGTTTTTGCCAAATTTGTTACTCTTCATTGTAAACCTACTTGTTTAAAGTACGGTTTTATTAATATTTCCTACAAAGAAAGCAGCTAGAAAAGTAACAAATTTCTGAAAGAAAAAAATATAAAGGAAAAGGAAAAAAAGGATTAAAATACTATTATTATATTTACAGACTAGACAAATCTTGCTTGTAAAAAATCTTGAGTATACAAAAATTGTATATTCTTCATTTTATCTATTTTCTTGTTTATGTAGAAAACTAAATCTTTGTTTTCTCTATGTACAATGAATATATCTATCTATTATGCTGGTACTATACCACGCGCCATGGCTGTTTGCTGTGACGTGCCTATCACGTGACTGGGCTAGTCCAATCAGACGGCCAAACAGCCGTTGTTCTCGTTCGTCATTGGCTAACTCGTGGTGACATCACGGCAAACAACCATTGCGCATGGTTTAAATATGGAAAATAAAGTGAGTGGGTAGCCTGCTTAGTAATTTCTTCGTCCTAAATCAAAGCTTCACTTGTCAGAAACTGAGTTTTAAGTTCATCCAACTTTGCCCTAAATTTAATGTATTCAATAAAATATTGTCGAAGAAATTAAATGTTGGAAGTTTTAATGCAATCTGTCTCTCGGTATCATAACCCTAATATAATTTGAGCCATGTTTTTTATTGTTTGTTTTTTAACCCGTTAATGAGTCAATAGAAAAATGACGTTCGTATGAGCTGTTCGAATATTGTCAGGTTTCATAAAAATATAATTATTTTTTAATTTCATACACCCGATTTAAAAATAAAATATTAGCTGTATTAGCTGTAGTAATCAGCAAAACAGTTCATAAAGGCACAACAATAAAAAAAAGTGTTTGCATAGGTGAGAATTTAATTTTTTTCTAATTTTCATACAAGTGGGGGATGAATGTAGGAACTCACCTAAGCTCAACTTCAGCATTGGTTCCGAAACATCCGAAACTAGCGAACCATGGGTTAATGTCAAGTTTATTGTTAATTTTGCATAAAATTGCATCTTAAAATGACGGTTAACATTTTCTTAACGTAAACTGTTAATTGTTGAACTTGACATGCATAACTGACAACCCGTTTAAATTAGTAAACAAAAACGAGTTCGTTTGATGCTTAAAATTGAATAATCCCAGATCGAAATAGGAAAAGCGCTCAAACAAACCTTTTGCGCAAGGTTTAATACCACAACATTTCTGAGTTTAATCCACATTTTTCTCCGTTTGGACTTTTTGATGAAAGGACCTTTTTAAGTTTGCAGTTAATATGAGACTTGAAACATTTCTTGCAAACTAATTCATTCCGAAAGTGAAGCTTTGTTTTAAATGACAAGAATTTAGATTTTTCTTTTTACAATAAACGTGGTCAAGCGGAAAAAAATAATAAAAATATCAACCAATAAAGCTACCGGTAACTTATTTGGTTTTAAAACTATACACTCTATTCTGTGACGCTATATACAAAGACTAGTACGTGCTCTTTACAGGATAATATAATAAACATTTAAGTTAAAGATGCAATTGTTGTTACGGTGGTGCTTTTTGACATGGCTGTTTATCGACAGCTAAGCGTAAGCAACCAACGTGTGAATATTGAATATAAATAGTAGTTCAGACGTATTATCTGTTTCTGGAGTAACTCGACTTCTTTGACTTGAATAATTACCAATTATTTTACGTTATTATTTTACGAGCTCTGCAGTTTATTTTACTTTTTTATTTTATTTACTATCTCCATATTTCTTTTAGGTTTGTGATCTCAGTACAGCTAGCGATTAAATAGTTTAGTTTCTTTTACCTTTGACAAGCCATTACATAGTTTTAGTTCGCCGGCTTGGAAAAAAGTAAACTTTTACTTAACGGAAAAAAGTCAATGTACTTAGGCCTTACAGAAAAGTAAATGGGAAAGGTTTACCGGCCTTCTTTTGATTTAATAAAAGTTTGAATTATTTACGGATTAAGGTGCAGCTCATTTTTTGTTTAATCTTAACAAAGTTCGATCATGTGGTTTTGTCATTAAATCTTACAATTTATTTTCCCTAATAAATGCAAAAAAAAATCATTTTTATGTAAAAATGAATATTTATGGTTAGGAAATAAGGTAATGAACTGCACGCACAGAGATGACCTAAGATTCTACCAATGACAGTCACAGAATGCTTGAAATTGTTGAAAATTGTTTGAGAATGCAGAAATGAATGTCATTAAAAAGCTGCACTGGTAACTTTAAATTTGCATAAAAATAGCATGAAAGGAGTTTACATTTTTCAAATTATTTTAGAATTGAAATATGCAAAGCTAAGCCATGGTAAACTTGAGGCACACCGACTAAAGTGTGTATCATTTGTAAAATCCTATGTCTTTGAAAACGAATTTGTCTCCGAAATTTTCTTTACATATTGTGAAAGGAACAAAGACTTTCCTGAGTTTAGTTTAGTATAAATAAATTTACAATGTAACTGAAGTGAAGGGTACGCCAGATTAATTGGATAGTTCTCAAAATTTTGCTCTGTATAGATATGTGTACATAAATTTTGTTAAATGTTCACATTAATTGGGATAGTGAATGTAGCCCATCATTGTCAGGTCCATATTTAGGTTAATCTTTTATGTAGTTATAGTATGGGAAATGTAGTACATAATTAAGTGAAGGCTTTTTTTTATTGATCGTAGGCGACATCCTCTAATAATTTCCGTTCTAATTACAAGCAATACAAGTTTTTGAGTCGAAAGTTGAGGGAATGGACGCATTACTTGTTTTTTACAAATCTGTATTATTTCATTTTTTTTCTGAAGAAAGTCCCACTTATTATTTCCGGAAGTTAATTTTTGGTAACGCCACTGTTGTATTTGGCAGATCTCGTAAAATAATAACGCGCGAACAAAAGTTGACAACACAGTAGCTTGCTTAAATCTGTCAACCTGGACTGTGCCATTTGGTTTAATACTTTTTGAAAGACAATTTTCGGCTTTTCGCATGGCTAGTATATAATTTTATCAAACCTAATTCAATTTACCATTAGCTCAGTTAGTAGTTCACCGAGTACAATTTAAAAACAATTTTAGTTCAAAATGGAGACGATAAATTCGGGTAGGGGGCGTCCAGAAATGGAGGGGTGGGGGACACTGCCCTTGGAGCCCTGTAAAGAATTCATTTTCAGCGTTTAATACCTATTAAAGGTTTAAAAGGATTTCACAATTTAAAACGTTTAAATGATATTCCTACGTGTTGTCAACTGCAATAAATGCCTTTTTCGTTTACTTTGTATCACACATCACTCTTAACTTAGGGTCTGAGATGAGGGGCACTTGTTCCCCTTTCGGTGCGCCACTGAGCTGATCGGAACAACGAAGATTTAGTCAATACTTAGTTCTAAAGAAAAGTATGGAACCGTGCTTTCCAGTTCTGATTACAAAATTTTGATTTAACAACTTATTCAAACTACTTATTATTGCACGCTGTACAATGTTCCAGGTAACGGTTTTCAATCATCAGAAAGCGAATGGTTAAGTTACTTAATCTTAGTCGCTATGCTTGAATAAAAACAACACGGAAGACATCACACTTTCGTTGTTAAATTAAAAGTGGAGATGTAAATTTACATTTCCCACTAAAATAAAATAAAAATTTGAAGTCATATTTTTTTCTTAATTTCCCTCAGTTTAACTTAACTCTTTAAGATTGAATTTAACATTATTAAATAAATTGCTCCCTCTGGAAATTGGGGGCCCACCCACGAATTCTGCACCTGTACAAATTGGGGGCCCGTCTCACAATACTCATTTAATACTAACAGAGCTTCCAGTTATGTTCTTTTAGAAACCTTTTTATTTCTAAGCTAGATTGTATTTCTTTAAAGGATTATCCGAATTTTACATTTAATAATTAAGGGACGATGGCTACAGTCCAGTGATGATGGTTTAAGCAAACACATACAGGATGTTGACTATCATAGTTGTTTGTTGTTACTGAGTATCAACGATTAAAACTATGGAGAGCATTTAATATCAACCTCTGTTGAAACTAGGGAAACCAATAATACGATTTTTCGGTAAGTCATAAATACCCAGGGAATGTCCAAACAAGGTTTCCATATCTCCTTCAGGGTTTCTTCGTGGAAATATGAGGCTTAACATTGGTACCCCTGAAATCATATATGATATAAGATGATCCCTGCCAAAATGGATCTCGTAACCAAACTCCCTTGTGCATTAAGCCTAACTTTGGAGTGGTGCTGCGGGAATAAGAGCCATTCAAGTGGACAACGTCGTACGAATAATCGAGGCTCGTTTCTTGGAACTCTTTGTCTTCGTCGAAATCTAATTCGTCATCGTAGTAGTAGTAACTGTTTCGACTATCGCCACTGTTGTAATTTGGGTTGGCATGGTGATAATGCCAGCCGCTGTATTCGTCGTCGCTGCAAGTACTCGACGAACTGAGGCTGGACGGACTTTTTCCAAGATGTTTTGGAGTTACCCCGATGATTCGTGGTTTCCTCCAGTCGGAGTCTCCATACGGGCTGCTGGTAGATGATGACCGGTTTGTAGGACTTGGACTCGGAGTGTACGCCGGTCGTCCGAAGAAGGTCATGGATGTCCCGCAATCCCTGATTTTCTGGATGACATCAGAGGATACTGGGCTACATGCGTTTAACCAGTCTCTGGCCGCTTCGACTTCGTAATTGGGGTGAGTCTCGAGTCTCGCTGGAAGTGTGTTGCACCTCTTGTCCTCCAGTGAAACGGTGGCTGTGGAGATGTGGCTTAAATCCAGGCTTTCCAAACCGCTATCGTCGTTGTTGGTGTTCTTGTTGTTTTCCTTGTTGGAGGTAGTCGTTGTTGTTGCTGCTCGCTGCCGCCAGTCGGCATTGGTCACCTTGACCGACTGGCTGCGACCGACGGGTTTGGTGTTTTTGTTGGCGGTGGTTTTCGGTGGAGGAGGTTTTACTGCCATCGTTTCGTAAATACTTTTGAATTTGCTGACGGTATTTGGTTGCGGCAACTCGCCGCCGCTGTTTTTTCGCTGGTCGTCCTTACCATTGTTTTTGTTGCCGATACGCCAGTCCCCTAGGTTGCTTTTGCGTTCCTTGTTGGGGGTTTTGTCAATGATGACAATATTGTCGTTGGCGAGCATGTTTCGGAAGTTTCCACTGTCGTAATCCAACACAAGGCGAGGACTTTTCAATCCTAGGACTGCGCGTGAATCGTTAAATGGCGTCGATAATGTCTCCATGCTCTGAGCACGCTTGCTCAAGTACTCACTTCCTAAGATGCTTTTCCAGGATGCCTGGGTTTCAGCTTCCAGACCTTCGAAGTTGGTGATATCGTTCAAGATGTGTTCCAGGCTGAATCCTCTGTTCATCCTTCTCGTGGGGCTTTCGTAACCCCGGCTCACTCTTTGCGGTGAGCCACGCCGGTGATCATACATGGCTGTGGCGCCAGGCGACATACGGGTGGCAGGACGAATTCACTCTGCCATATTTCCTTTGCTTGAAAAACGTTCTGAAAAGAGAGAAAAATAAAAAAAAAAGTATATTAATTATTCGGAACATGCTGAAAGGGTTTGGTGGTCTGAAATCCTTTGTAAACATCTTTAGTCTTTCGGCTTAACCAGTGGCGGATTTAGGCATGTGCTGTAAGTGCAGCTACACTAACGTCGAAAATCCTAGGGGCCTCAAAGGTCCTTTTATTTCGCACCAATTGCGCCCTAAATTGTGCCTAATAATCTACTATTAAGAGTGTCAGAGAACTGCTTTATTAACCTCAGTGAATAAATGAACGCTGACTTGAATAGATAGCTCTGTGGCAACTTATTCCGGTTCTTGAACAAATATTTTAAACCTGCAACAATTCCTAAACTATAGTCTCCGCGGCCCATCTTGAGTTCGCCCCAGAATGAACACAAATAATCGATTGTACGTTTTTGGTCGCAGAGTGCCTTGTTGATATCCAAAGTAGTTACAAAAACAATGGCGGCCGTCGATTAAAGCCGCTCCCTCCAGGAAGACGTAGCCGATCACAAAATACGTGCAGGACTCAAGATACGCCGCGCGCACACTATAGTAAGAAATAAAAACTTACAGCACAGCGTGGAAGTTGGACTGAATGTCAACGTCAGTGGAATTATTCTGTGAAACTTCGATTTTAAAAGTAGGCTATGATATAATTGATGAGTTAGTTAGCAACTTTGAAGTCACGAATAGAATAAAATGTGTATAATCATCTCTAGTTTATCTTGGTTATTATTTACTTACTTAAATAAACGTTACGTAAACAAACTTGTATTTTTAGTTTGTTCGTGTTGGGAATCTGCAGTGAAGGGGGTTGGGGAAGCCACAATTTCCCCAAAATGCACCTACACAAATGCGATGTAAATCCGGCACTGGGCTTAACCGCAATTAATTATGAAAGCAAAGCAATTCAAAATTGAACTTTTTACTTCAATTACAAACAAAAACGTCAAGTGTGCCGTAAAAAAGGGGGATATATGATTGAATTTTCACTTGTTAAAATATGAACATTTTACTTCAATGTGCCAACATTCTGGCATGAATAATAACAGCAGGGACACTGTTTATAGTGTTTGCTTTATTTAAAAATTTTCTTAATAGCTACAAAGGGATAAAATACTCAATGAATGAAAATGATAAATGTCTTGATTTTTTTTATTGACCTTTAGATTGTAATTTGTTGCTATTTTTAATATTTATCCATCAAGTACATAATATAAAACACATACTGTGACGAATACTGTGGTATTCATTGTTGTTGATACGAACAGTGAGTATGATATTACTTCGTATCACTTCTCAAATTTAAAATAGTTTGTAAAGGTGGTTATTAATATTAGCCTGTATGAATAATAAAATATAGTAGATAAGTAAATCATAAATGTGTCACTTTAAGTGTGAAATTTCTTTTAAACGTGATTATTATCCCTGGCTTAAAGGAACAACACAGAACAGCAGCCAAAATATAAACATTAAAACAGGGTTAGAAACTATCATGATTTTGTTAAAAGGAAAAAGTCAGATTTATTTGATTTTAAATCAGATTTTTTTAAATAATTAAATCGATTTTTTTTAACTATTATTTGCTAATGAGTAACAGTTTTCGCTTACCAAGGAAGTGACTTAAAACAATAAGGGCACGTTTACGCAACCACTCGCTTTTGCATTCTCGCAGCTGGAAGCTAGAAATCACCTCAAATTCCAACATGGCGGCGGTTTTATGTCTGCAACCTCGCAACGAAAACAGCAAACAACGTGAGTACAAAAGCGTTTGGGAAAATTGTTTCGTCATGAGGAATTCTTTATATTATTGGCACGGATTATAAGGCTGCAAGAATTTACTCAAACGATGTCGGATTTAGCTAATCCACTTAGCGTTGTTACCGTGGCAATGTCACGTTTGCCATCGCGATCGAGTTCTAGCTGCGAGAATGCAAAGGCGAGTCGCTGCGTAAACGCGCCCTAACACTTTTCGCTTTTCTGTAAAGACCTTTCTTTGAAGTAGGCACATGAAATGTATCGGAAGAGTGGATACCCCGTGTAGCCTGTCAACATCAACAAGAGTTGATAGCGGGTTCGTAATGACATTAGTCATTATGAATCGAACTAAAGAAGGGTTAGTCTACTTACTCGGCAGTTCCATTTGGAATACAAATTTGGCAACTGTTTCCACACATTATGGGATCTAGTCATTGTATTGTACAGGGTGGTCCACAAAAAAATGACGACCCAAGATTTTAGTAAGTTTTTTTTTAGTTAGCAGCCTTCAGAACCAGAAGAGGACAGAAATCTTCTCGTTTCATTAGATTTGATTTCTGTCCTCTCCTGGTTCTGAAGGCTGCTAACTAAAAAAAAAAAAAAGTTGGACTTAAAAAATGTTGGGTTGTCGGTTTTTTGTGGGCCACCCTGTATGTATGTAATTACTAACAGAACTACAACACAGTAATGAATTACTTAGCCCACAGAAGTTGATTTCTGTTAATACACACTTTAAAATAAAATTGCTTTAGATCAATGATTTTTTTTTTGTCGATGTAAATCGTGATTTTAAAATTGTTACTTACTAATTGTCAAGTCGATTTAAATCACCAAACCGGGAACTAAAAATTATGACAATTCGGTAAGCCTTTATTAATTGAAGTACCTATCTGTCAATCTATGACCCACTTTTTTTTTTACTTTTTGGAAACGTGCTGTAATGAACGGCTTTATTGGAAGCGTGACGTATTATCAGTAACGTAATTGTACGGCATTCACTATAAAAACAACAGCGTAAGTCAATTTACCAAAATAATATTCTTAAAAAAAATTGGTCCCTCGCGCAACAAACGCCCGCAACTCGTAAATAAAAAATAAATAAAAAAATAAAAACAAGATTTTAATCTTCGGTCATATTTACTGGTTTTGGTCACCTATAAGACGAAACAAACATGAATAGGAAGATGAGATGATGAAACAGCCTATTACTGGCATGCTTACAAAATAAAAACTGCTAAAACATTAAAAGTAGAAAAGTGTTGATGCAGGACTGACTACATGTCTATCGCCATCTTGGAATGACGTAATGCAGCACTAGATAACATTCACTGGTAGGTTATCTAGTGCTGCATTACGTCATTCCAAGATGGCGATAGACATGTAGTCAGTCCTGCATCAACACTTTTCTACTTTTAATGTTTTAGCAGTTTTTATTTTGTAAGCATGCCAGTAATAGGCTGTTTCGTCTTATAGGTGACCAAAACCAGTAAATATGACCGAAGATTAAAATCTTGTTTTTATTTTCTTATTTATTTTTTATTTAAGAGTTGCTGCATTTCATCATTCCAAGTTGACGACGGACACGCAGGTCAGACTGCCATGGCAATCCCTTTAAATTTTGCATGTTTTAGCGATTGTATTTTGTAAGCATGCCAGTAATACGATGTTTCATCATCTCGTCTGCCTTGTATTCGCGTTTGTTTCGTCTTATAGGCGATCAAGACCAGTAAATATGGCCGGAAATTAAAATCTTTTTTTTTTTTTCGAGTTGCGGTGTTTGTTACATCGGGGAACAACCTACTTGAACAATCCTTCTTGCCTGCAAACTAATATTTCACTACGAAATAACAAAGTTAATACGTGCACCCAACATACCTGAAACAAGAACGGTTTTCATTTTTTACCCCTAAACAAACAAAAGTTTCCCGCTCAACCGATCAATCTGTCTCCCTGGTTGGAAAGGGGGGGGGGGGGTCACTTCCGGTCAAACGCAACACGGATGACGTCACAAATTTGGTCAGCTGCCGAATCTAAACTAGTCATGGGGCTTGTACCCGCGGTGCGGGGGTGGCTGGCGAAAAGGCGGAAATGAGTTTTCAGGTGTGTTGAGAAGCACACTAGGATGTCCGGTTTGGAAGTAAAAAAAAAAGAAAAAAACATGGTGGATGGCTTTGTAAAGTGGTATTAACTGTTGTTACCCTTGACTCGTCAACATCTGGGCGGGATTCAATGTTATGCCCGAGTAATTGAAATTTGGGTTGGGTGTCCCGTCAACTGTTACGTTGCAACTGGATTTCAAGCTGCGTAAATTGGAAAACAAGTTGGTCGAAAGCCTGAAAGTGTGGTTGAGGCAGTAGCGTCACCACCGAGCAGGCATGGGCAAGTTCTAGTAAAAGGGCCCGCTGAGATTATTTTTTTCTGGGTACCTTTTTTTTTAAATTTTTATTTATAGTTTTTGCTCGTCAGGCTTTTTTTTTTTGCCTCTCTTCTTAGCTCGTTATTGTCTCTTTTACCTTTTTCTGACCTTTTCCTGGCCTTCTTCTTTTTGACCTTTTTGGCCTTTGCTTAGGCTGCAACAACGGCATTTATTAGTTCGGAAAACCAAGGTAGGGCATATCATTTTTTAACCCAAAATGGCAAAAAGGGCATTTTTTTCCAAAAAAAGGCAGGGG
>JAHWFP010089266.1:0-55371 GCA_023313725.1 Lithobius niger
CGTTTGCACCAGCCAAGCAGTGGACGTTCACCGTATCTGTCACTGTTCTTCTTCATCCAATTCACCGCTCGCAAGTTCTCCTAGAGAATCTCTGCTCGAGCCCATATGCCGTTCACTGGCCCGACTGTTGTTCACAAGCCGCTTGCCGCTCACAGCCCGTTCATCACTCGTTGCCCACTCGTCGGCGTTAAGTCCGCTCGCCTGTTCAGCCACCTTCCGTTCACGACCGAAGCTGGACTCATCTTCACACCAGTGTCCAACACTCACAGCCGAAAATGATTCCGACTCACCCTCGTTGATGGCCATCAATCTCTCCAACCTTTACATCAGCATCTCACTTCGTTGCCCGCATGCCGTTAGTCGTTCGTCGATTGTCCCACCAATTGAAGCTCGACGACCGCCACCTGCAGCCCATTCGTTGTTCGCAGCCCGCTCACCGTTGCAAAACCGCCCGACGTTCGCAAGCCTATCCGAAGAATCTCTCCTCGAGCCCGTTGCCGTCTGCAGGCCCAACTGTCTTTCAAGCTGTTTGCCGCTCACAGCCGTTCGTCGTTCGCAGCCCACCCGTCGACAAGCACCCACTTGCCGAGACACCTCTCCCGTCACTGGCCCGGCCACCGTTCATGATTGCCGTCACGGTCATTTGCTCCTGTTATCCGCCACTCACTTCTCGTTCGTCTTTCACCGTTCCCGTTCGTCGATCTTGCAGCTCGTCATCTTTCCTGTTCGCCGGTCTTGAATCTCTTCGCGCCGCCTGCCACTCCCGTCACCGGTCAGCGGCCTTTGCAGCGCATAACACCGTGCATCTTCCCGCTTGCTGTCTGTCTGCCTTACATAGCATGTCACACCGTCCGTCATTCCCGTTGTTGCCTGTGACCGCTGCATCACTCTTTGGTCTTCGAAGCTCGGCACAAGCTCCAGCGTCGCTGCCCTGGCCGTTCGTTCGTCGTTCGTCATTCGTCGTTCGTCGTTCGTCATTCCTGTTCGCCGGCCTTTGAAGCTCATCACACCGCCCGCCGCTCCCGTCGTTGTTCAGGGGTCTTTTCAGCTCATCGCACCATGCATCTTCATGCTCGTCGCATCACGACGCTCATCGTTCTCGTCCGTCGTTGGCCGATCTTTGAAGCCATGTTCGTTGCAGCTCACGGCATCGCTCATTGCCAGCCAGTCCGACCACTCGTCACCACATGCCTGCTTTGAATTGCGACTTTTATCTTCAATGCTGAACACACTGGCTCTCACCTGTCCCCCGAAGTCAAATTGCGTTGGACCCTCTTCAGAATGGGATAAGCGTGTACCTGGGGTAACCAGGTGCTGCAGACATCCACCCCTCTCTCGCTGCTACCTTGGCGTCCTCGATCAATCAGCCATCTTCACTGTGACAACAACCACCAGGCACTGTCGAAAGCTTATGGACTCGATACAACAAATCGATGCAACGCCAACCCCGCGCCCATACCTAGCTTCTGCCTCGCTTCACTGGAACCACTGAGTGAGACTTCACTTAATCACCCACATACTTCGTTCCATCTCACCTCCCTCACACCACCTCAGCTTGGTTTCATAATGGGAAGGTCTTCTTCAACTCGCCAAACCTTTTCTAAGTAAATGTTCACGCGCATGTCTTTGAATGTAATCCCAAAGCTCATTGTCACTCTACCTAACCGTCACCAATCGAATCATGATGACCTTCTACGGTACCCAAGCTCTTCACACTCCGTCTCCGTCACCAACCACCTCCTGCATCACGACGAAGCTAAATATTCTTCGACTCCCCCGTCACTTTAACTCAACTAAATACATGAACGACAAATACTTCCTTGTACTGCCCGAAGTAATGTTCACTTTCTTCGCGCACTTCTGGAAGGGAAATTGGCCTCACACAACGCCCCTCAGGCTCTCCAAGTCTCCCGATGACATGCCTGGACTCCTGTTTCTACACCTTCCATGACCAGGTCTATTGAAGGAATTCCGGCTGGCCCATTATTTTATTCACTCGGCCTTGCACCTCACATTCCATTGTTAAGTCTCGTTCATTTCCAAGTCTTTGGAATTCGACTTATCCAATGTTATGTTTGACCCATCATTCTGTCAATCTTGATTAAACACCTTGTCACCATCACTAACCTTCACGGCTCTTAGCCAACACCTAATCTGTTCGGATGTCCTCTTCAACTTACACTCGCTCATTGCCACCAACGATTCCTCACCCATATGTGTGGCAATTTCGTACTCACACAGAGTCAAACTGAACATCGACGATCTTCTCCACTCTGCACTCAATGGATCCTTATCCTCACAACTTACACTCATGGCAGTGTGTTCGGTAATTCGCCTCTTCACATGCTGTCCTGCTAAGGTTCCCTTGGTTCACCCACATACTACGTTCCACTTCCTAATCTTCTGCTCCAATCTCAATGATTCTGGGGAACAACATCTCATTGACCCTTCACCACTCTGCAACATTACTCGCATTATTCAAATCACTAAAGCCCACCTTACGCTTCATCCGTCATCGGAAAATCACAATACCCTCTTCAACCTGCTTGACTGCTTCCTTAAATCAAAACACACAGCCAATGCACTGTTCCTTGAACACTCTGTTAACATCTGAATCTTTGATTCTGATTTCTCAATGGTCTGCGACTTCACACCTTCTGTGGCTCGAATTTCTCAACACACACCTCAACACCAATCTGCTAAATCTTCATGAACCTTACTCCGCATCTCGCGCTTATTGACATCCCGTTGAACCTACCGCAAATCAGCCAAAAATGTTAAACCATCAAACCAAAAACCTAACAAGCGTGGATTCTGGAAAACTCGCCTGAATTTCCTCACCAACTCGCTTTGGCTATTGAAAGTTCCCTCCCCACTCCGACTGCCTTGCGCAGAAAGTCGGCCGTGACTAGAGAATGTTGCGTCTGCAACTAACCTACCACAACTCTGTCACTGGGGACCCATCTCACGCCCTCGGGAACCCGTCATGATGGTGCCCACCACCTATACTGACGAGGTCTACTGTAAATGCAATTTAATTTACAGGTAGTGTATTTTTCTTCCCGGCAATTAGAAAGCCCAATTTTACCTGGGGGGAGGTCAAAATTGGTTTCTATTGCCTAAGGGGAAAAATACACTACCTGTAAATACCCACCCGACCTCCCCTCTCGAGTCACCATCATGGTTGACATTTCGTGAGGAAAAGTAGATGGCTGGCTTACGCCGTAGCACTATTTATGGAGGGCCTGCGCGCGCGGACTCGCGCATGCGCAGGTGGGTGTCTGAGCTGGGCGTATCTAGAGAGTTTAAAATCCTCCAGGGTACAGAGCACTCAGGAACTGAATGCAATTTAATTTACAGGTAGTGTATTTTATATCCCTTAGGCAATAGAAACCAATTTTGACCTCCCCCCATGTAAAATTGGGCTTTTTTCCCTATTCGTCCGACCCCTAGTTCACAAGCATAGCTTTCAATTGATGTCCGAGTGGCAGTTAACCATAATTGTTTGATCAGGATGGAACTGCGCCCGCAATTCCATACTTTCTCAGTTTTTCAATAAGGAGGGGGTTGGAAACAATCAAAAGCCTTAACACAATTCATGAAGATGGCATCATCTGGGACATTGCTGTTCAGAGTGGTAAAGATATCGAGAGTAAAATTCGTGAAGATTGGTAACAGTTGACTGGTTCGGTCAAATACCATATTGCCCGTCGCTCAGAAGTCCTTTGCTGGTCGGAAAGGTAAAGAATATGTTGTTAGATGATGGATTCAACCAATTTCCCCAGATGTGAGGTGACACTAATCAGTCGATAATTGACAGGATCCTCATTGGACCCTTCTTGTAAATCGGGTTAATAATTGCGGTATGCCTTTCTGGAGGGACGAAGCCGGTGTCCACAAAGTGTTGGAACATCTCGATGCAGAATGGAATTAGTCTGGAATGGATGCTGTCAGGACAGAGGATGGTTTGAGCCGACGAAAAGCAGAAACTGGCATTTCTGATACGTGGTGGAATACACTTGTTATACTTGGGCAGCACAGGATAGTTCATGGCAGCTGTATCAATGGTGAAAAAGTTTTTTGCAAATGTGTCACATAGCAAGTTTGCCATTTTGCCCAATTCGCACTGCAACTGCAGTTTAGTGTCGAACTGGGGGCCAATGCTGGGGTCAGATTTCTGAACAGATTTGGCGTACTAGAAAAAAGGTTTAGGCGAATCCTTAGCAGCGGCTACAATACGGGACTCAAAATTGCCTTTCTCCCACCGCAGTTTATTCTTGAGGTCTATGTTCATTTCATTATGGTGAGAGAGATAAAGGCGGTTTCCAGAAAGCCGAAACAGTTACTACATCCTATTTATATGCTTAAAAGGCATTGAGGGTTAGAGAAATCAGCCACTTGGGGGGAGCAAGAATGGGGGGAGGGGGACGCTTAAAAGCATTCTGGTTGATGGTTAAAGAAATTAGCCGCTTGGGGGGTGGGTGCAATGCGACTGTCGCTGTACTTGCCCGGGTCAATCAAGATAATCAAGAGTCTCGTTGGTGAAGCCGTGCCACTTGGCGGACACATCAAAATGCTAGCTAGGTGTTGGGTGTAATTAAAACGCGCACTGGCTTTACAAATAGAAGGACAATAGATTGACGGATGCATCAGAAAAATATCATGATCACTGTGTCCGAGTTGGCCAATGTGATCAATGGAATCCACAAGGTCCGGATCAGAGCAGAGCACGAAGTCCAGCACAAAGTCACCCCTAGTAGGCATACATACGTCCCAACAATGGTACCCCTTTAGCGTCAGCCGTAAGAGTGTCCCAATCGATGCCGTGCTGCGAAAGTTATAGTTACCCTTATAATATTAATATTACCCTTAGGCTGCACGTCGAGGTAATCATGCATCTTCTAATTATAGGCTTTGGTCGAATTACGCAACCTGTACTCAATGATGAAAACGAATGGATGAGTACCAATTTTAAGGGTAATCCAAGACGAATTTCGATTATGAAAGAGTGTTCTTGGCATAGACAGCAGTGCCTCCAATATGATGCTGATTTTTGTCATTACAAGGAACCGATTGTAGCCCGGAAAGGCAGGTGGTCAAATTGGCAGAGAACCAGGTTTCGGTGACAGCGAAAAGCTCGGGATAGTAGACGGAGAGCAGGGTAACAGTTTCGTCATACTTATAACCTAACGAAGAAACATTGGAGTACAGAATACCGAAGTATTGGAGTACAGTTGCCCATTGTCAACTCGCCCGTTCTACAATCGATTTGCATGCAAATGCCACCGATGAAGTAGCCAACACCGCTGCAACCTCACCACTACAAGATGAGCAGCATTCTCCTATCTCCAGTTTGCATCTCTCCACTTTTGAATCGTATTTCCAGTCTGCTCTAGATGCATATTTCCGTCTCCGGCGTCAACCCAAACGAATGCTCGCCGCTGAACACTCACCTAATCATCCATTGAATCTCTACTCCCACTCGTTCCGAGGGGGTCACTCCAAATCTAACAGCGAAGTAAACCAAATGATGGATCTGGCCCATCCCGATTTCAGCCATATCAAAATGCCCGTCATGCCTCCACCATCAGTCATACCGTCCGCCAAAGCCAAGTGCACCTGCGATTGCCGCCGATCAAATTTTTAGACAACCCTGAACATAATGGGCTAAATGTCGACTCTGCTTCTCTTTTAAATCAACAGATGGAGAATGTAAATCCAAATGCGAGTGCCAGAATGCATATGGATGCTCCAGCAATCCCAACCACGAATGTGAATGCCTATCCCAGTGCACACACGAATGACAGTCAACCAACACGGCGCATTCATTCAATCCTGCCGCAGACGACACTACTGCCATTCCACTCGCTGAAGATTAACATTTGAAGACGGTTGAAAAGGTAGTTCCAGATTGCTCCCTATACAAACCTTCCAAATCATCCGACGTTCCGATCATCAATCGTGGGCTGACAATAGACTTCGGATTCGCCCTACGAGACAAGAACATTAAACAGCAATCCCTTCTAGGCCAATCCTGCTAGACCTTGCTGACTTACCCACTGTGCAACGGTTGCGGCATCTTGAGATGCGGCGAACCACTGCAACTAGACAAAGAACTCCCACCACCTAGGCCAGGCCGTGAAGCTTCCTTTTTCCACCCTTCTGGCGATGGCGCAACGGCAACTAAAAACTTCGACCCCTACCCTGAATCAGAAATTTTAACCGGTGAGGTAAAAATGGATTTTGGGACTGCTCTCCACATCCCTAAGCATGCTGTAATTCCAACATTTGTAATATTCGACAACAACAAATGCATTCGTCTTGGCCTAAGGGCTATATCACAGGCTGACGTTTTGAATACTGGAGTCAACGCACTATGTGAGAAACTCTCCTCTGGCCCGTCCCAATCTAAGGTCAAAGAACTCTCCACTCTCATCTCTTTCAGAAGACATGCTTTGCCACCTACCATGCGATGAACTAGTTTAGTCGGGCATTATTCAACAACGTCCTCCTAATGCGTGACATTGCATTGAACAGAGATTCAAATCTCAACGATTCGACAAAATACAAGCTGCACAACCAACCTCTCCACGAGATTGCACTCTATTCCATGGTCAAATTCCCAAATTAGCCCCTCACCTAGACGTGTCCCGGAAGCCTAAAGCAACAAAGACCTCCGGCCTTCCAAGGAACTTCTCGAAACCTCACCAAAACGAGCATTTTTAGAACCAACGAAGCAGTGAAAACTGGCCGGAATCAAAACCTAAGTCGTCCAGTGCTGACGAGCCACTGGACATGAAGAGCCGACACTCGTAATCTGGCAAGAAGAGCAACCCCGGAAGCCAATGACGCCACCAACCCACTGCAACACCCAGTCGGAGCTCGCCTGCTGCACTACTCTCTGTCTGGCAAAAAAGGTCAAACACTCAGCAAGTCCTTTCCATAATCCAGGATGGTTTTCTACCGACGTTTACATCGAAGCCACCCCTTGCTTACTCCCCCCATGGGAATATTTGTCTCAAACAACTCCAAAATTAACTGCACAAATCAACGAATGACTCCAAAAGAAGGCAATCCAACAATGCCACACCCCTTTTGGACCAGGATTCTACAGCCACTTTTTTTCCGACCCAAGAAATCAGCGGGGGATAGGACGATTTTCAATCTAAAACCTCTCAACCATTACATGGAAAACCATCATTTCAAAATAGAGATATTGACTCAATTTGCTTTTCACTAAAACCCAACGACTGGACTATATCAATCGACTTAGAAGATGCCTACCTTTATGTTCCCCTCCACGCATCCATTCAACACCTCTTCTGCTTCCTATACCAAGGCAAAGTTTTCCAATTCTGTTGCCTGCCATTCGAACTGAACACAGCTCCCAGGATCGTTACCCTCATACTAAAACCTATCCTTGCCCACCTTTCACCCGAACCAGACGAAGGCGAGCGCCTACCACGACGATTGGCAACCAAACAATCAAGTTTCGGCCAAACTTCAAAGCAACATGGACTACACAGTCAAGCTCCTCAATCAATTTGGCTTCGGTGTGAACCTCAAGAAGTCGAGACTTCAACCAGCACAAGAGTTCTTCTTTCTAGGGTTGCATTCAACCTAAAATCAGCAACCATCTTATGCCTTCCCCGGACAGGATAGAGGACATCATTCATCACGCACGACTTTTCCGACAACAACCCGACCACTACTTAACGGAATTAAATTCCCTGGTCAGCAAGATGGTCTCCATAGCGAATCTAATCCCCTACGGCTGATGGATCACCAGACCACTTCATCACTACCAAATCGAAAGTGGGGAACCGAACCTTTCCACCAAAGCCACCGTAATCCTACAGGCCCGGACTTACCAATGGAAACACTTCTTTGGTGGTCAGACGTCCACGCCCTTTCTCAGTCAGTTCCACTGCACGGACTTTAACCAGACCTCCTTCTACTAAGAGATGCCTCTCTGGAAAGGATGGGGAGCCCACATCAGTCACCTGGAAACAGCAGGAACTTGGACAGACTAAGACAAGGATCACATTAATGTCCTGGAAAACGCAGTCCTCAATACCCTTCTGTACTCCAAGAACTCGTCATGGGGATAGTGCTATAGGTCCAAGCAGACAACACATCAGCGGTGGCTTACATCCAGAAAGAAGGCGGAATGAGGTTCCGAAAACTGTATGAGATAACCTCTTCAATTTTTCGTCTCTGCGTATAACTAGAAACAACAGTCTTTCCCTGCATATCCCAGGCAACAGGGATGTGATAATAAGGGAATGGACATTAAAGAAATCTATCTGCGAATCTCTCTTCACCACTTTGGGTACCCCAATGATAGACCTCTTCGCCATGAGGCATAATGCCAGACTTCCCCTTTTCATCAGTCCAGTCCCAAACGAGATTGCAACAGCAGTAGACGCCCTGACCTTCCCTTGGGTGAACCTTTACACCTATCGCTTCCCTCCGTTGAAGCTGCTCCCACAGATCCTGGAGAAGATCTCACAGTCAAGCAGCCTCTTCCTGCTAATAGCACCGAACCGGCCTTCAGCATCATGGTTCCCGCTCCTTCTAAACCTTCTAGTCGACGACCCAAGAATCCTACCACTAATGCAGGATCTTCTAACCCATCAAAAGGGAACCAAATTCCACCACCCTACACCTCCACGGGTGGCTACTATCATCAAACGCCTCAAAAAATCAGGCATTCATAAGGAGGAAGCTTCCGGAAGCGCAAGCCAAGCCGTCAAGTCCTCAACAAACCGAATCTACGACAGCCACTGGACAAAGTGGTTTCATTGGTGTGACAGAAGGAAAATAAATCCAGTCAATCCATCTATTGCTGAGCTACTAAAATTCCTGAACGAACTTTTCGCTGAAGGTCTAAAAGGATCTACGATCCTCGTCTATCACTCGGCGCTCAACTACGTCTTCAAAGCTGCAGGATGCTCTTACCTCCTGGACGATAACAAGATCTCATCTTTAATTAAATCCTTCAAAATGGAACGCTCGGCCACAAAATGAACCTTCCCAGACTGGGATTTACGCAATGTTCTAAACGCACTTCTTAAGAACCCCTACGAACCATTGCTAAACAGCTCAATGTCATACTCACCAGGAAACCTGTCTTCCTAACAGCCGTAGCACCAAGGTTCCGATGCAGCGAGATCCAGGCACTTTCGGCTGATCCAGCATACTGCGTAGTCGCCCCTGAGAACACCTACGTCACGTTAACACCAAGGGCTGATTTCCGAGGTAAAACACAACGACCCTGTGATCCACAAACCAATTATCATTCCAGCACTAACATACATCGTAGGGCAAGAACCCAAATGCTATCTTCCCATCTGAGCACTTCGGTACTATATCACCATAACAACCAATGACGGCCTTCGGAAAGGAAGAACTCAGCTCTTTCTACCCTACGTGAGAGCCGTCCGCGAAACATCGGCTGCCACCGTAGCAAAATGGATTCGTGGAACAGTTCAAGGCGTTTATGATGATTCCAACATCAACTGCAGCGACGATGGCATCACAGCAACAGCGCATGAGTTGAGGGCACTCTCCACATCCAGGGCACTCCACAACTCCATCCCGATCTCGGACATCATAACTGCAGCTTCATGGCGAAACATCCCCGTCTTCACATCACATTACTTCAAAGAGATGACAAAGTAAGCTAGTGGATTACATCGTCTGGGCTCCATTGTTGCTGCCAGATGTGTGATCCAGCCCCCCCTATGCACTCAGAAAATGAAGACGGAAGCAAGACCTCATCTCTAAAAACAACATTCCTTTTCAGGGCCACAACTTTTTCCGAAAGACATCCAAAACTCCTGTTTCATGTTTTTTGAATAAAGTACGAAGTTGGTGAAACTGGGGGGAGGGGGGCTCGAAACCCTATGGCACCCATCATGGTGGTGCTTGCCACCGAACTCTGTTGAGGTTTAACTGTTAATTAACAGATTATAGTTTTTTCTAGCAACGAGAAAGACAATTTTGCCGGCCCCACATGAAAGCTGGCTGAAAATTGTTTCTTTTGCTTGGAAAAATACATAACCAAACCCGCTTCTTGATTCACCGCCTGACAACATGTTGAGATGTAAAATGATAACAAAACGAATGTACGAATGTGCTTATGTAGCGAGGGGATGCACAGTACAGTTGCAGTCGGTTACGGCGCCGGCGGTTAATGAGCGCCGAAAAACCTCCGGGGAGACAGCATCGTTTGAAGAACAAATGCGAAAATTAACAGGTTATATATTTTTCAAAGCAAAAGAAACAATTTTCAGCTGGCCTTCATGGGGGAGGGGGAGGGGGCAAAATTGTCTTTTTCTATTTTAAACTATAAAAACAAATATGGAGCAGATTAAGACCCAAAAGTAGAAAGCTCAACTTAATTTATCTGGTATTTTGCTCTGAAATGCTTGACGTAAAACAAAAACACGTTTGTCTCAAAGTAGCAAAAAATTTTGACCAGGAGGGTTTTGGGTAAAAATGTGATGGCACCAGCAAGGGGGCTAAGAAGAATTTTATTTTTCGCGGCCTTTAGTGCCGTTGCCCATTTTTCATTGCAGATGGTACAAGTGTAAAGATACAATAATCTACATTCTACAGTAAATATAAAATGAATCCTGCTTCATATTCTTTTCAAAATTATGTGACTGATGGCCTATTATTTTTTGGTCATAATACAACTTGGTGGTTAAGGACATGAGGTAAGGGGAAAACCTATCTTCTGCTAAGTAGACTTAATGGCCGAATTTAAATAAATTTTAAATAAATTTAATAAAAAATATAAAAAATGTTCCCAGTTATAAATGTATATTAAAGTAAAGTGTCTTTTTGCATTACCGTAAATTGTGTATTAAACGCCCATGGGCTTGTAAAATTAATCTGAAATTGGGGTGGACGTTAAAAACAAGTATTATCTATTTTCTTAACTAACTTCTGTCTAGGAAGGGACAAGTCGGCAATAATATTCATTCGTGTAAGTGATCTGGATTCAATCTAGCACAAAGTCTTCGTTCTCATTTATTCACAAATTTAGGTTATTGTCTGGTCTCTCCAAGATTCAACATAATTAGCAGCTAAAACTAATTTCTAACCATACAAACTTTTGGTAACATGAGCGGATCAAGATCGTGAACAAGATTAGATCTATGCGATTGAAATTAATGAGCGTTATCTGGATTCAGTCTAGCGAAAATGCAATGCCTTTATTCCCATTTATTCACAGATTTAATTTATTGGATCGTCCTCCTTCCAATATCTAACATAATTCAAAGTTAAAATTATTTTCTAACCATCACCAACCTTCAAAATGACAGGTGATTCATGACCAGGAAGCGCTAAGCAGAGTAATGTCATAATGGATGCGGTGGACTGGACAAGTTGGACGCTGCACAAATGGACCCGTGAGCGTGGTTCCTCACGGCCACTACTGAGGGTCCACAGGTCCAGTATCCGCTGGAACTTCCAGCGTGAATTACTCGTTCCAGGAACCACAGAAAATGATCTGTAAAATGCGTCAACACACATGCTTCTCAGTCGTGAACCGCGTTGTCCATTTTGAAGGAGGGGGGGGGGGGTGATAGTTAGAAATTAGTTTTTATATGCCGATGAAAGTATGCATTACCTATCTTTTATTATTAGCAAATCCTCCCTGTTTGTGGCTCAATCCCTAGCGATGAAAAGTTGGCTTTCCTGCCAGGGTCGCAGCTCCCCTCCATTGCGCATGCGTTAGTGCAGGCCACAGTATATAAACGCTCGAGTCGGAGCCTTCGTCATTTTTCCTCCTAGGGCGCCACGACGTGTAGTCGTCCTCCTGGCCCTCCCATCTCCCGCTGTCTCCTGTTACTTTTCTATTCCTCGTTCTTCATGGCCTCTTGGGACCCACCGGTCCCAGCGTCAGTAAACGGTTTTCCTCCACCACATTTCTCCGAGGGTACCGCCAATTTGGAAATTCAACAAGTCTCTTACTCGTCTTTCGGCCTTCACAGTTTCGTTGTTCCAGCTCCATTTCCGGTTCCCCATCAGCCGGTGTCCGCCCTCACCAGAGTTCAGCGCCTGCCTCGTCTCTTGCACGCTGTGCCGCCCAGACTGTCAGATTGATCTTCACTTTCTAAGCCTCTTCGGACCCCCGAAATCCGCCTAATGTTTGTCGACTCCCAGCAGCACTATGCAGTCTCCTCGGTTCTCTGTTCGTCAGTCACCACGAACACGGTTGGTTAACCAACACAATGCCTCCACCATAACTTTCTCTCCTGTAAACGCATCTACGTCCACTTCTCTCCCGGTGTCTTTTCCGTCAATCCAGCCGACAGTCACCGTAGCCCCAATACAATCGTTTGCACCATGCGATCCGCAGTCTTCACCCGTTGGTTGCTGCTTCCTTGGTTAGCAATTCTCTGCGCCTTCCGACAGTTCTTCAGCTTCAGCGTCTCCACCGTGTTCCTCTGTACCACCTCCTCACCATGCCTTCTCTGTTCCCATTTTACCCTGAGATCAACGGACTGTTTGTTACTTTAATCTCCAATGCCCGGTCCATACACCGTGACCCCCCAACAAAGCTTTCCAGACCTTTTGTCCCTTAATCCTGAACGCCGGTTCACATCTTCAGACGAGTTTCTCCGGTCCCCGGCATCACAAGACTCCCTCGACTGTCTGCCACTCTCAGAGCTCCGGTAGTCGACCACCCATCCTTTCCTGAACATCAATCACCATTACGCACTGAAATTCCAGCCTCCTGCACGGATGTTTTCACTCCACCATCATCTCCCTCCTTTGCGGTTTCTCGGTTTCCAGAGTCTCCTAAGTGTTCCGACACCGTCACGATCACTACTTGTTTTAACATTCTGTAAGTGGGGTAACTGCCAGCTGCAGTAACCTCTTCACTGAACCAACATTGTACTTGGTCCCTGGTCTTTTATGTTTTAATAAATACAAAGAAGAAAAAAATGACATACAACGAACAAAAAACCACAACAAAACTAAAGAAGCAACCTCGTCGTCGCACACGGACGACCACTACCTCTGACACACCTTCCGCCGGTGACCGTGCTATCGGGGGTGTGGTTTCCCTTTCCTTGCGATCCATTCTCCTGATAATCCTATTTGGAAGGGGGGGGGGGGGACGGGAGGACCTAACATGGATAAAAACGTATTCACCAAAAGAAGCTCTATCATGACACCAGTCCATACCACCTACAGCCCTTCTCACCCCGGTTACCCTCCATCTGAGTCTTCCGTTCTGCGGGGATTCTCCAGCCAGCTACATAACATTTCCCGTACTGAACGTGATTATCGTCTCAGCTGTGTTTCCTGCACAACCTTTGTTTAACAACGTGTCTTCTCGGTCTGCATCAGCATCGTGGATCTGGCTTTATCTTCTTACTGGTCCACTGACTTCGAAGCAACAAATGTTTTTCCAACCAAACAGACCTTCCACGATCTCTCTACTCCTACAGTTCCTTCGGTTTCTCTCCCAGTCACCTATCCGGACCCTGTTCATTGCAGCTGTCTTGCATTCACAGGTTCCAAAACCCATTTTGACTCTCACCCGTGTTCCAGTACCACTGGACCTGCAACTGGTAAACCGTCAAATGCAGCACATGTGCAACTATCGACGAAACAACTTGGGAGAAGATCGCGTGCCGTCATCAGCGATCCCACACAGTAATCCGATATTGATATCGTTTTCTGTATTTATTGGTGTGTTTGCCATATCGGTATCGGACCTCTAAAAGGCTTCCGATACAGATATTCATACGCCACGAAACGGAACCGTCTCCCATGCAAAACTGAAACCGAGCGCAGCAAAAGCAACAGCCAACTGAGAAGAGCAAAGCCATTTGCTCAGTTTGTGATGAAAATGTAGCACGTGATAGTTCCGACGCTGTTAACTTTTCAACGACCAACTTAAAATCTACCTGAGAAGATGAATATACCTAAGCCGTATTAGTAGGAATAACAGTAAAAATGCTATTATTGCTGCACAGAACTTTTTGTACAATCTTAGCGGTTGGAACCCATGGAAACCAGAAACTAAAGTTGCATTTGTATGGAAATTAAACTTTTGTCGTAACTTTTTTATTATTCTTATCGGTAACAGATTGGATCAGATCGGTTTACTCTTCATCGGTATCGGATCGGATCGGTACAAAGTCATATCGGCCAATCCCTAATCCCACAAATGTGCTTTAGCCAAAAAACTAAAAAGGTCTCGCCAGTCGACCGACCAAGCTCCTCCTTCGTTGTCCGGTTCATCCATAACGGTACCGACATTCGGACAAACCAAGAAAGCAGAGGTTAGTCGTGGAACGAAATCAGCGGTACCTGCGGTTCCTTGAACATTTAAAGGCACGTTTAAAGGCAAAATCTACACCAGGCATGCATAAGAAGAATGTACGTAGCTTAGAAAACTGACACCACAGTTTTCCTCTTTCTGTACAGTCAAACCCCGTTTATCACAGCAACAAGTCACTTCCAGTGCCAGACCTTCCACGTCTCCTCCATGTTCTACGGTTGTGGTCCCCCAACCGTCGTTCCTTAGTCACCGTTACCTCCTGCTCCGCCAGTCCTTCTGGTTCTACCGTTACCAGACGTCTTCACCTCATTATCACTCCCGACGTCTTCTGTCTCAGTGCTCTCGATCGTGCCTTCTTAACCATTTTCGGTGTCTGCTCCCACCTCTACGGTTCCGGTTGGTCTTCCTCAGGCATTTGGATCACCATTTCCATCCTCTGACACTATTCATGCCACCCTTCTCCGGAACATTTCCTGTGGTCCGCAAGCTTTCACCCAGTTCAACACGAATATTGCATCCTTTCTAGCAACTGCTCGACATTTCTCGATCGACCTGGCCAATATCATACCGATAAACTTGAATTGTTGAACCTTCAGGTGAAGGCATCCGATATAAACTTTTTACGGACGTCCCATCGGGAACAAGAAACCACTATACAGTTCCTCCAAGAATCGAATTTGTCTCTTGCAGAAGAAATTGGCCGCCTTCAAACTATCGTCAAAACCCTACAAGCATCAGATAGTTTAGCATTAAACACCTTTGATTGGATGTTTTCGCTTGGTCACCCGTCACTTGGAATGTACAACATACAGCTATTTCCAAGTCCTGACGGCCCCGCCGTGTTTCAGTTTCCCTACGACGGTTACCCAGTACCACTACCGCTTGTAGCAGCCAGGCAAGTAGGTCTGGCCCAGCAAAACCATACCAATGATTATTAGGCGGTCATCCAGCTCCGGTCCCCGGTTTTTCAGAGTCACTGATTCCGGCAGTTTCTGTCAGTTCCCCGCTTCATTCGGCAGTACCACCGCTCACGGTTCCGCTTGCAAGTGTCCCCATAGTTCCGTCGGTCGCCAGCTCAAATTTCCAGCCCGAAACCGGTCCTCTCATAGACGCATGGTCAACCGCTTTCGCTGCAATTTCTTTCCTGAAAATCACCGCGTATAGTGTCTGGAAATTTGACACTGCTTCTGTTTTTGTGCCGTTTTTCCTTGAATACTTCCCTGTGCCACACCCTCTTCGGTCAACCTTCCATGTGCAGACTGTCAGCACAAGGCCACGAGGGTAGCTCTTGGTTGCAGAACGTCCTACCTTCACTCGCCACTTTTTCGCCACCCCTGTATTTTTCTTCCACCGTTTCGAGGAACCGGTCCCTTACCACGGTCGCACCTTTCTTCCCGGACTGCGTCCAGCGGACACCAACAATGCGTCAAAATCCAACACCTTCACTTCCTTTATGTCAGGCATGTTACGTGACCTGGTACGACCCCAGGTCCTAAGGACTTTTCTTCTTCGACTCCTTACTACTACGCTTCTTATAAAAAAAAAATACGACATACATTCCTTTGATCTTGACCACACAAGACATTTGTGAGTGCATCTCCCGTCTTAATGGTTACCGCGCCGTTCTCACGTTTCATCCAAGCCAACAGTTCCTGCTCGAAGAGCACCAACTTCATCCCCATGACTCTCTGCTTCTGGTCACCACACTTCTTCCATTGTCACCCTCATCACAGACGACGCTGTAATTAAGGTAATGTGTTTTGTCAGTTCTCTACTGTACTAAGCTCATTCCTCGGACCCAGAACTCAACCATCATCCCGTTAAGACTCCTTCCCTGGGCTTCTTCTTCGGTCCCCAGTCCCTTCTTCTTCCAGGAACCATGTTAGTTCAGCCTTTTCCTGCAGGATGGACCCTGCTTCAGAATGACGGGCGGTTCACTGAATATAAGATTCCGGGGTCGCCGGCTCGCAGCACGGGTACTGTCAAGGAGGGATCCCTCCTTGGTCCCTCCACCATTTTTTGATGAGGTCTTGCTAATAATAAAAGACTGGTAATTTATATTTTCATCGGCATATAAAAACTATAACTTACCAGGGGGAACCTGGTTAAGTTTGTTTTTTATTGCCTAAAAGAAAATATACATTACATTTACCTGCCCGGCCTCCCCTCTAGAGACCAAGGTTACCCAAGAGGAAGAAAGATGACTAATGCTCCAACTCGAGCGTTTATATACTGAGGCCTGCACTGACGCTCGGGGAGCTGCGAGCGTGGCAGGAAAGCCAACTTTTCATCGCTAGGGATTGAGCTACAAACAGGGAGAATTTGCTAATAATAATGAAAAAAGTGTAATGTAAATTTCCATTCAGGCAAAAGAAAAAAACTTCAACCACGTCACCTTGGTAAGTTATAGTTTTAACTTTCACTTATGTTAAGATATTAGAAGGTGGACGATGTAGTACTACATATTGGAAGGTGGACGATATAATACACTAAATTTGTGAATAAATGAGAATAAAGGCATTGTTTTTTCGCTAGACTGAATCCAGATCACGCACGTCAATGATCGATCCCTAGGCCTACTATTGGCAGACGTTTCCCTGATGACAAACGCTCCCGTAAATCGTGTAAGATTAAAAGTTAGTTTTGTTAAATGCATGAAGCTTTTAGTTAATTTTGCCAAAGAAAAAACAAGATTTATGAGAATGAAACGTTGATTTCCTTAAAATGTAAGAAGATTTTAGTGAATTTTGCCACGGAAACGTAATGATTTTTTAGGGGTTGGCATCAACAACAGTATATTATGAATTTTGAGATTTACGTATTTCAGGGAGCTGGGCGTTTAATACGAGATTTATGGTAACCCTATTTAGGCTAACAAAAATAAATAAAGCACCTGCAAGTTAAAACCAGCCATTGAAAATATTTTTGTACTGTACTGTATCGTATGGTGAAAGTTATTTTTATTTTAATCAATATTTAGTATTTATGAATTTGTTTGTCAATCAGTGTCAAACTCGATTATATCATGAAATTGTACCAAGTAATTATGCGGTAATTCTTTTTTAACAACTGCAAAACTATTGAGTGACAAATAAAAGTTTTATTTAACTGACAAACACTGTGTCAATGGCTTGAATTTATTTGTACATTTTGTCAGTTTTGTGTATCACTAATCACTTCAGTGCCGATATGTTCGTAAGGTTAACCAGCATCCAATTAGCTTGTATACCAAGCCCTGATAACTGTGTGCCACTCTCTTTACGTACGTAGACTTATTTCCTCCATGTACACGTAGGCCTGTTACTGAAGTGATTAAATTGGATCTTGGTTTTTTAATTTTTATTCTAGCTCAATTATCAATACACTCAGAGTGACTTTCTGTATCCTTACACTTCAAATTAGACATTTTTTAGGCCCTTTAACAAATTAAATCTTTGTCAGTGTAACCAAGTGGATTGCTGAGGATACATACTTGGGTTTGTGTTGAGATGATTCTTTTGAGGACGCATTTTTTAAGGATACACTAGCCACATCGCTCGCTCCGTTGGCGGCGTCGCTCGAGGAGGTTACGTATTCACATATTGACTTACCCTGAACACAAAGAAGCCTCAGTTTTAAACTGCAATGACAACATTAGAGTCACAGCTAAAGAGCTTCAGGTAACCTCCGCCTCATGGGCTTTCCACAACATCACCATTCCAGAGATCACGGCCCACTGCCTCAGATACATAACCAACTACACTGGTGGACTTCACCGTCTGGAACCCACTGCAGTAACCGGATGTGTCGTCATTTCCTCCCCCTCCCCCCCCCCCATGGACTAAGAAGCAGCAGCCAGACAAACGCCCGTTCAGGGCCACCAATTAACAAAAATAAACGAAGTCTGTGACTGGGGAGGAGGTGCAGCTCCAAACCCTAGGGCACCTGCAGGTGGTGCCCACCGCCAATTCAGACAAGGTCTTCAGTAAATGCTAAATTTATAATAGAAAGAGAAAATTGCTGGCCCCTGTAAGAATTTTGTTTTTTTTTTGACTTACTGTGACGTACGCAACACCAAAAGTTGCTGTTTTTCTTCATGCAAGCGAATTTTCGAAAACTGCTGTATGGGTTGTCTTCTTCAGGCTAAGGTGAAGCCCTTGGCAATACAGTAAAACCTCGTTAACTCAAACTCACGTTAAAGTCAAACAATTTGGTGGTATTTGGTTAGCCCAACACAAATTTACCCTTATCTCAAACAAATATCTTAACTCAAACCCCAGATGGTAATTTTACTACTTGACGCCATGCATTCTGTGTTGATTTTGTACCCAAAAAAGTATATCTGCTGTTTTTACTAAGTAATTAGTAGTACATTTTACGACTACATATTAAACCAATTGGCACTTAGCAAACATTGGATGCAAGATGTATACTCGGTATTCCCCAGGCCAACAGCCTATCTCGTGTTTTACATTGTGTAGGCTAGTGTTAATAACAGATACATATTTACTTTTATTTAGGTAAAAAATTGCACTTTGGTGTATTTCCATGTTTGCATTAGCCTACAGTGTAAACCAGAAAAAGAAATCTTTAAAATTTCCTAGTAATCGGTTCGGTTAAATCGGATCGGTACACCAATCAATTGTTGGCAGACAGATAGGAATCTGTTCGGCAGAAAAAAATGGTGATCGGTACAGCCTTAATAAATAATTACTATTAATCTCTGAGTGAGTCTTCAGTGCAACATGTATCAGCTAATGACTAGGTTAAATTTTGTTTTACAGTACACGTTATTGAAAGAAAAGACATGAAAACTTGGGTTTTATCCAACTGTTTTTCATGCAGTGCTTTTTTCATCTTGTAAAGGCATTTTCTTGAACACATAGAATCATCAACATGAAACGTGCATGAAATTAATAAAAACTCTAAAAAAGTCATTTAATAGGTTCCTACTTTTTTTTATTAACTTTTGTAGATTGAACAAAATCAGTTCCAATGCGCAACTCGCATAATAGAAAAAAAATTGCAAGTGTTGGAATATATCATCTGCGACCTTTGAGAAATTACTTTACACAAGAAAATGTTTTTAAAAACCCACTTGTTGACAATGCATCCGAAAAACCGCTTACAACTACTACTGTGCCAACACAAGCTTTATGGCAAAAAATATTTTGCACATGCATAAATTCATTCAAGCATGGAGAAAGTGACACTCGGTCAATGCATCAAAGCCTACCTTGCACCAAGTAGTCCCCCAGCATTTACAGACAACTGTAGCACTGTGATTGTTCCTTGAAATGTACTTGGTAGTGCTACGTTATCGCTGTGCTTTAGTAAAGCGTCCTACACAGACTAATTTGTCCAAGCCACCATTCTGCCAGAAAAAATGTTATTATGACAGACTGACAGCAGTTAAAGAATGCAATGAATCAACAAAGTTTAGCAATATTTAAGATGTTTACGAGAAACTACAATATTTAATCTGCAGGTTAGTCGTCCGTTTCGGAGATGGTTGGCATGGAAAGTGATGGAATTTCAATGTGCTTGAAAATATTTTACCGTTCAAGTTTAATGAAATATTTTTTTTTAATTCCTGTTTTCGTTAGAATTACACGGAAAAAATAAAACGTAGTGAGAAAAATGTGTTATGCTACGTTTCATTACTTTTCTGAACTCGGTCAGTCATGGTCTCTCCATATGTCATTTACTTTCATAAATGTTAGGTCACACTCTTTAAAGATCACAATGTGCGGTCTGTGTACCTCATTTCAAATCATGGTTGTTTACCAATTACTTGCAGTCAGAGTTTCTGAAAATAGATGGTGCAAAAATGGAGATAATTTATGGTAATAGATTGTAGAATTAAAATCGTTACTGGCATAACAATTTTTAACAGTGATGGTAAAATGAAGGTTCTACCAGTGTTCTCCAAGTTCTCAGAGTAGAATCTGACATAGCTATGTTAAATAGTTTGGAATGTCCCTCTTGCTTTCGGCAACCTTTAAACCTTATTTGCACAAATTCTAACCTAACTTATTCAAAAAATCGCGTTCTCATGCTCGTCTCCACGCGTCTATTCACTGCTGTTTTTTGCCCACTAGTGACGAGCTGCGCCATAGATGGCAGACGGGCAACAAGGTGAACAAAGTTTCGTCGGATTCTACTCGAGAACTTAAGATTCTCCTACAAGATTCTCCTGGTAGAATCTTCATATTTCTCCATATAGAAATCCTCCTCGCTGTGTTAACTAGTTTGGGACAGATTCAAACTAGTGGCGCAGCACCAGGCCCTTCTACTACAACTTCTGCAAAAGCCACCCTGCTAAGCTGGCATTCACCACCTTTTTAGTAGTGGACCTGGAAAACTGACGGTGTAGCCCAGTTTGCCATCACCACGATCTAGGACGACGACACCCCTCACCCGTTCTGCCGCCGAATGGGCTTGGAATTGACTTGCGTCCACATCGGGCTCACGCAACGTCGCGCACAACAGGGCATTTTTTAAGGAATATGATGTGGTGCTCCATATAGCAAAAAAAAGGCACGATTCTGTGGACAGAGGGCAGTCAGAAAGGGGGGGGGGGGGGTCGGAATACATATACAGTTTTGCACTCCAGTTCTCAGTAATTTACATTCTCAATTTATTTCATTTCATTTAGAAGGTTTTGAGTGGAGTGAGTATACCAGGTAATGCTGCCATGGGAATAAAAATGAATGGACACACGATTTGGAGACATGCTCCATTGCCATCCTAATGTTTTCAGTTCTAAGTGTTTAAACTAGGTAGGGTTGAAGGCATTAGGAATTTCGGAAAATAACCGGTGACGAACGAATTCCATCAAAAGCTTACACATATTCGTGTCATCATAATTTTATTTTTTATCAAAATGATTTTTTGAAAACGAAAAATGAGTTTAAACTTTGGGGAACGGAGTTGCAACGGCTGGTGCTCCACTGCTCCATGATGCTGACTGGTGCTCCACTTGCAGCAGCAGTTACCATGTTAAAAAATGGCCTGGCGCACAACCATCACGCCTCAGTACGATTTCATCAGTCGGTGCAGTTGCACGTATTGCAATAAAAGGTTCACCGGTTGCATGCCTGCGCATCTTGCAATGGGCTGGTTCTGTGAATGTAGGCGGACAACTACTACAGGGAGTCTAGAGCAATGTCTTTATTCTTCTCTAGCTTTAAGAACATACAGACATACTCTCGCCATTTTTATGCTTTTGCACCACGAACACTGTCTCGTCCTCGTTAATATCTCACCCCTCCAGGCTAAAGTTTGTCAATTCACTGGCCCTGTTGTAAGCTGCAATAGCTAGGAGCATAGTCAATTTTAGTGTGAAACTTTGTAGGTTTGACGCTGTCAGGGGTGCAGGCCTTGCCGGTGACAGGCCACGTGGGCCGGTCCCAAATTACCACACAGCGGAGCACAGGAGGTCTTAGATGGAAAACACATTTTAGGAACTGTTTCGCCACTGGCACTGATGACAATTTTACACCGACTTCCCCTCAGTGAAACAGAGCCAAGGCTGCCACATAGCCCGCTTAGGTACTGTATTGTAGACCCTTTGTAACTAATTCTGCTATAAGATTCACACTTAATGAACGGTACAGCTGCCAGAGGATGTTCGTCGTTACGCATCATTGACACCCAATTGCCCCATACAACTTTTTGGTTGACACTGATACATCTGCCTCCACAATGTTGTTTGCTAACTGAGATAACTGAAAATTCAGAGGCACTTGCACTGTCGGCTATCTGGTCAAACTCCGACCAACACAAGAATGTTCTATTCCTCTATAATTGGCAGACTAGACCCACTGAGTCTGGAAACGGTTCACTTCCAGGGAAAATCCGTGGACTCTTGGCTCCCGTAGGTATTTATCCATAAAAACACAACTGAAAATTCAGGCCCCCATCGGCCTGGAAACGGCGGGCCCCTATCTTCGAAATCCTTCGCTAAACGACCCCACCGACCACCCTTGCGGGGTGGCAACGTACCTCATCAGAAAAAAACACTGCTCGTAACTGTGGTGTTGCCAGTCTCACCGCTGGTACCTCTTGTTGTGCTTGGCACAGTAAATCCTGGGGGTGGGGTGGGGTGAAAGGATGCACCAAACAAATTCACAAAGGCAGGGTTTAAGAGCACCCAACACTGGCCTCAATTCCTCCACACAAGTATTTATCTCCCCGCCTAGTTTTATGCATCAATAGTGCCTGCACCTCGCGTCAACCAAAACCTGAGATAATTGTGTTTACCACGTGCCTTCGAAGTCAATGGGATCCATCACACAAAACTGTAGCGTCCTTAATAACACCACCAAGAAAAAAATTCCTTGCACCTCAGCCAATGTCCCATCAATCACTTCAAATGCAGGTTCATTCCCCCGCGTAATAACTACAAGTTCTCGGCGGCACAAACTGCAGTTGTAAAGCAGCATCTAACACGTATCTGTCGGAAATAGTCTGCCTTTTCCCCACCGAGAGCCACGTATCCTTGTGTTCCCGACCACCACTGCAATACTTTTATTCCAACACCTACACTGGTCGTTTCATCACCACAACATCTGGCAATTTCGTCCCCCCAAAGCTCGCTTCATTGTTTATAATTCATTCAAATCGTTTCCAGGCGGCTACCCGGTCCTAAGTTGCAATCGAGAATCACAATCCACGTCACCAAAACCATCTCCACCTCGCTCCACGGCCAACCTCGGCCGATTACTCGCTGTCCAACAGAGCATTCATTCTAGCCCGCGTGCCTCGTGTTGACTCTTTCAAACCTCGATCACCGTAATCGTCCAACATATTGTCCTCAAATTTTGGAGCATAATTCTCACCCGGGTTCGGTTGCTACACACTCAGAAAATAGATTGCAACACACCCAGTATTATGCCGAAATAGGTTTGGCTAAACTGCCCCATGGAATCACAGGCCCCGTAGGCGATTCCATAGCAATACGCGTAACACCACCGCCATCTTGGTTTCTCTTACTTATGGAAAGATCCTCGTTCAAGATCCTCGTTCACTATTCGCATACTACCTTCATTGCTACCATCCTTCGTTCGTTCGTTGATAATCCACGCGAATTGGCCGATGATCTTGTCTTGTTTTCCTTTGGCTTCTCGAACCACCATGATAATGTCGGAAATCCCACAAATATCCATATAGTTGGAACTCGAACTCATGCTAACTCGTGCCACTCGTGCTAACGCAAAATTCCAATGCATTTTCAATGGTGAATCACATTCTTGTATGCATGAAATTTTTTTTATTTATTGATGCAGCCCGCTGTCACTCCAACTCCCCCAAAAAGAAAAACTGTAGAACCTGGTGCTTCAAAGACATTCTAAAGTTGGAATTTTAAAAAGTTTATGTCCACGTCTTTTCTTTTGGTAAAAGTTGATACTGTTGAACCTATGATTATTGCTAGGTTGTAGACTCAGGTTTTTGGTGCGAGTAGACACTAAACAGCACTTCCATTATTCAAATGTTGATGTAAAAAACTATGCCTATCAAACTGTGGGCTTAAACAGAAAAAATAGCCAATGTGACAACAAGACCTCCGTACTAGACCTGTGTATGAAGTGGCACTATGACAGATTGAAAATCTGCAGAATCCGGCAACATATAGCACTGCTTTTATCAAGCAAAGGAATGCACAATGCCATTTCTCTAAGCAAAAAAAGAAGGCACATGCCTCCTTAATTATTGAGCGAAAATTTGATACGTCCTCATGCACCTAGGAGCAAGCTTTAAAGGTAACAATATCACTTACGCTAGATGGCATCATTATAGATTGGTACGATTTTCAATTGGTTATAATGCGTCTTTAAATTGGGGAATCGGCTAGTATTTAAACGTATAATCTGTTCAAAATGTTGTTTTGCTGTAGGCTATGACAAAAAATAAAATTAAGAGAAGGCAGAAACAGTGTACAAAAGTAAAAAATAAGCTTGGAATTGTAGAATACATTATAAAAGAATTTCAAACAATACCATATACTTCGAAGCTGGTACACATTGGCTTTACATCTGAATAATGAAGTTCTCATTTACCACCTAAGAAGTAGAAGGTAGTGTTTTAATTTGTATAATGGAAGTGCTGTTTAGTGTCTACTTGCACCAAAAACCGATAGTCTTGTGAGGATGCGCTCTGCCACGCGTCATGACAGCCCAACCGAGCACGTCCTCACAGGGCGATCACAGCGACCTCACGCAACGAGGTCAAGCGCGCGCGTAATATAGACACTTGTCATCCTAGAGAGACAAGAGCAACAGGTCCACGATGGGTTAAGTGCACGATGACAGAGGTAAATACGTTAGAAATCCCCCAACTGTGAGTTTGTGTTCTTCCTGAGAAGCACTCTCACAGTCTACACAACTGGCAATAGTCAGGGGTTCAACTATACCAACTTTTACAACAACAACAACAAAAATACATGCACACAGATTTTTTTTAAATTACAACTTGATGAATATCTTTGAAATACCAGGGTCTACAGCTTTTCTTTTTGGGAGAGTTGATGGAGTGGCTGGGCTGGTGGAATGATTGATGGAGTGACAGCATGCTGAAGCAATAAATAATAAATTTTCATGCATACAAGAATATGATTACCAATTGCGTGCATAGAATTGCTACAGTGTACTTGAACTACAAACCAAAGTAGGCTAGGCCACAACTAATGTGGCTTATGGGAAGAATAGGTGTCTCCTCACCGATCAATTTCATGTTGCGCTAGAATTACGTAAAATGATCAGCTAAACAACATTTTCCCATACCATTTTTGGGGCAAAGGCTTCGTTTGGCCTACAGATATTAATCTAAACCGGACTCTTTGCGTTCTAGCCTCACCGCGTTCGTTTGTGTTTCGGATAGCTTATATATTATTTTTTCGTAAACAGTTCAGATATAGCGGGTTGTTGTCAGTTGCGTGTGGTTTTGTTGTTATTGTCGGTTAGGTTATAGGTACCGGCTTTTGTTTGGCTTAAAAGTTTCACTTTTAAGGAACTGGTTGGGGTTTGTTGTTTCATAGTGGGGCAGTTAATTCAAGCTTCCCTGAATGGCGTCGGCTAACGTGCTGGCAACATGGATGACGTCACGCCAAACTCCTGAAGTGCTAACTTTGACCCTTCACCGTGCCCAAACGGTGCCTTTGCCCCAAAAATGGAAGAGGAAAACGTTATTCAGCATGTAATTCTTAGTTCATTAAAAAAAAATTTAAATCGGACGAGAGCACTTATTCTTCCGTTTGTTCCACTAGTGTTCCTCCCTTGGCCAAATGTGGTGAGGCCTCAGGTAACTGCTTTTCTGTTTGCAGCAGGTCCTCTTAAAAATTTAAATTTTGCTTTGGTAGAAACATTGTCATTTATATTACAACCAGACTATTGAGGATAGAAATAATACTCTCTCTTAGGCTGGAACTTGTAGTGCATGATTAAGACATTTTAGTTTCATATAAGATTACCAGTTTGAGCCACACTTTCAAGGCCTTTTTCATTTTTTAGAAGTCTTAAATCAAAATAGCCGACAATTGCTTCTATAGTTGAGCAAACGACTAGACTGGTTTATTGGTGGGAGTAACAGCTACCTATACTTTGTTCCACATTATGCTTTCAGAAAACTAACTGTATGACGCCACGTTTTCTTCCACTACGAGTGCAAAAAATCCGTAAACATCCCATTTGTAAACTGTAACAGTAACTTTGTTGAGTCTACAAGTGTGATATCCACACGTTTTTGCACTCTTAGTGCAAGGAAACGAGTCGTCATCCAGTCAGTTTTCTGAAAACATAATGTGGAACAAACTATAAGATTGTCAGGCTTTGTCCTCGAAATCTTGACTTTTTTTGGGGCCCTCAACATAATGCTAAGTATCTTTTCTGTAATTTTTTCTTTAATTTATGATTTCAACAACCTGCTTCGCATAAGTTTCACATTAGGCCAGAGGCAGACTGGCAAGGTCGGGGGATCGGGAATTCCCGACTGGCCTCTCACCCTAGTGGCCTCTCAGCAGAAATAAATAAGTTAAAAAGGAAATTCAGTGTATTATTTTAAATATTTTTTTTTTTTTTGTAATACACGGTTACTCTTTATTTATTCTTGCTAAGTTTCACACTTTTTGGCTGTACTTAATCGTTCTCAGTTTGTAATCAGCGTTGGTTTCGGTAATTAGCCGTTTTTGTCTTCCAAGTACGACGCCAAAATTTCGAGTTTCAACCACAGAAAGCCTCAGTTTACTACTTGTGTTTGGTTTCTCGCATCATTATGATTAATGAAGGAATGCTTCCGTACTGCGCCTGCGTATTGCACGGAAGCCGCTCTTCATGAATTACAAAATGTACGTACGCATTCTGTCTGGAGTGATTGCATTAACTCACGGGACATTAACACACAGATCCTTCGGTTACTATCAGCCACGCAGGACATAAGAGCAAGAGAAGATGACGTTTCTTCTGTCACGGAAACGAGCGAACCGATGAGAAATCTTCAATTTGCTTTAAAACGACTAAAACCGTCTAAAAAACGAAAGTTGGGAGGGTTGGAAGTCATCTCGGTTAGAAAGAATTCGGTTCAAGTCCGTTCTGCACCCGTTCAAAAAACCTGGATTTGAGTGGTAAAACTAAGACTTTTGCACCCAGCTATGAGACAGACACTTAGACATTCTCAGCTTAAGAATGTAAGCCCTATAGGTTTTCTACTCCTTATCAAGTTGCAGTGCAAACTCATTAAGAATGATCTGTATCAGTGTAAAGTCCTGTTTTTCCCACAATTAGGCTAAATGAGGGGGAAAAAAAGCATATCAGCAAAAATACCATAAGAGTCACATGACCGAATTCTAACAAATACTAAAGCCTGGCCTAGCACCTTGACCATTTTCGCTGAAGGCCTAACATTTTCAATTTTTTCTTTCCTTTACTTCCAGCAAGTACGTGTCCTTAGGCTTGGGTCCTATTTCCATGTTTTAAAATGCAGAAATTGGGATTCAATTTATGTCGAGGGCAGATCCAAGGAAGGCGCTGAAGAGACTGAAGCCCTCCATGAAACTGGAGAAATTGCCGAAATTACTCGAAAAAAATAAATCTAACGAAGACAAAAATTAATCAAACAAATTGAAACAAACACCTGGCGAATCCCCCCCCCCCCAACGTTGTTTTGGTTTACCCCTGATGTTGAAAAGTACATACCCCACGAAAAGCCAAAATATGCCATTTATTTTATTTTTGGTGGCACCCTGAGCAATGTCTAATACATATCATTTGAAGCCAGGAAAGGCCATAGAATACCTAGAAATCCGTCAGCTCTAAGCACTCCCCCAGACCCCCTAGCTGTAGTGCATGATTCGACAAATTATACCCCCCACCCCAAACCAAATTCTCTTCGCTACGTTCCTGGCTCTGCCCTAATAACCTGAAAAAATAAGTGGCCTCTGGCCGTCACCTTCCCGACTGGCCTCTTGACCCGCCAGGGAACCACTACCGCAGCGGCTCCAAGCTCGTCCACCATCGATCTGTATATGTGGAGGTTGTACTATCGCCATTGGTGTAAAAGGTAAATCAAGGTCGCCGTTCACGAAAATGATGTCAGTTTTTTTCCAAATTACGAGCCTCGCTCGCTGCAGCTAACTACATAACATCAGAAAACGCAACCAAAAACTTAGCCGGAAAACTTCACGCGCCGGAATCTAGATAGGCCGGCCATCTTGCTTGGAGCTTCTGCGGTAGTGGACCCCCCGCCAGTCCGCCTCTGCATTAGGCCATTCAGCAAGAAACTATAAAAAGAAAGGCTGTTAACACATGACCACTTTTTTTTAAGTGTTACGCTGTTTGATACGAAGTCAGTTTGTTGAACTGCCTGTAAGTATGGCGGTTAGTCAATCTACTTTTTCGTTTGATGTAGAACATCTACCACAACTTTTTACTTGCCATGAGCACAAAATATTACATTTCCGAGAAATTCTGGGTCAAAAAGAAATTACTGGATTTCAAAATAACACTTTTTAAAAACAAATTAGACCTACTATAAACCAACCTAGTAAATAAATTAAGTTTCTAAAGGGGACGCAATATGAAAGAAAAAAAATGAGGCTAAGATAACTCTTCTCGAAAGAATGGCTGTCGATGATGCTGTCTTCGTGGATGTCAACAGCCAAGTTTCGATATCCCACATCGACAACTTGATATATTACAATACATCCGTCAGCTCGGCCACACACATTTCCACATGAACACAAAACACGACCGTGCGCCTCCATTTTTGGTCAAATTAGCACGGGTTTGTTGTTTGTGTTGCTATGCACGTACGCGCACGTGTGAAACAGCTGGCGAAATAATGACGACGGTGGCTCCCTCACGGCATGTGAAACAACTGGCCAAATAATGACGATGGTGGCTCCCTCATGGTGTTGAATCTGCGAGCTTCGCAGGGTCGCGTCGAGGTGCCGCCACTGTAGACGTCATTGCAAAAACGGTGATAGTGCCACTTTAATTGAAGAGTTAAAATATTATGTAAACCCCCTTTTATTCTTAACTCAAGATTTGCTGCAATTAATGTCACTCCACCTGGTGGCAGCGCGTACTGTGTAAAATAGTACTTACTAGCCTATTTAATTTGATAGGATATTTTCGCTCGTTCCCTACATCGGGCTCGTAGTCACGGCTGTGCTTTAAAAACAAACAAACCACAGAAAGTATTATTTTTAACAAGACCAAAGTCAACTGAAAGACGGGGATGTTACAAGTACCTCAGCCGTCATCGCATCCGCTGTTACAACCTTATTATTTAAACTTAAAAAAATGGGGAAAAATGTAGCAAACAACCGTGGGTAGACTTTCTTATGCCCATTCAGTTTTTCTGATGGGGGGTGGGGGAGGGTATACACTTATTTCATGCCCCATCCCCAGCCTCAGTGATGGTGCTGCAGTATTGAAGAAGTTATAACAGTCCTTTCCCGTAACTGCCTTCGTTTAAGAGTTTTCTATTGCTGCCCGAAATCCTAGTTGAAAGTGGGCTTCTCTGCGGAGCTCAAGCTTAATCTGAATTAAGTTCTTAACCTGCAAAATTACCTCGAACCCGTTCCCCAGTCAACCTCCCCCCTGGCCTGTCTGGGTCACTCTTAGGGTGAGACAGGGTATAGTGGCAACGGCATAACGTAAGGACTTCTTAAAATCAACAGTGAGTGAGGATACTGGGGAAGGGGGAAGGCCCCGCAAGCGGCGGGAGCGACGCAAAAAGGGGAGGCGGGGACAGAGCGGGCCAAGCGAGGCACACGCATGGAGGACACGATGGCTAGCTGTTGGCGAAAGGACAGGTGAGGGGCACGTAGAGAGGGAGAGGCAGAGGAACGGGACGAGCCGGAGCTGCAGGCAATGGAGGGAGTGGGATGTGGGAGACAGAGGAGGAGGTGAACAAGAGGGGGGGGCAGGGAATGGGGGGGGGGGGGGGGGGACGAGGTTGGAACGGTGGCTACAAGGAGCCAATGGTTTTCTCTGGCCAACCGTGCTTAACATACTTTAGCATCCTATCTAGGACTGAATCTTTAACTATTGTTTAACCAAGGTTTCATTTAAAACTGCTAAAGATTCAACAGATTGTAAATACAATACTTTATATAGAATTTCTTTCTCTAAATCTTCAGTTTTAGATTCTAAGGGCAATCTAGATGGCATAATCTGGTGTTAAATTAAAATTTCCAGGCACATGTTGCAGTTCGTATGAGTAACCATTGAGTTGCATAGCATATCTCTGGACACGACTCGCAGCCATCTGCGGGATTACGTTTTTAGGGCCAAAAATCCACAGTAACGCTTTATTATCTGTTCGTAACGTGAAATGGTTTGAATAAACTTACCGGAAGTGATGTTATCAAAGCCACAATGCCTAGTTAACTCTTTTAAAGAATCAATGTACTCAGCTATTGATTCGTTTGGTTTTTGACACCTTTTATTGAACCTAAGCCTTTCTGAAATAGTACTAGGGGCAGGATCAATCGATGTTTCAACTACTTTGATCAGAGTGTTATAATCAATTGTGTCAACTGTGAGATGATCAATAACTCTCACAATTTTTTTGAACAGAGAAAGATCAACCTAATCTGGGAACAGACCAAAACCCATGTTATTAAAAAAAAGTAGTTACAACTACTAACTACCACAAAGGAACTGTTAACTGTAGTTGCAACTAGTTTTATTTAAAAGTAGTTAGTTAATAGTTCAACTATTTTTATTCACTGTAGTTAGTAACCGTAGTTTAATAACTTTTTAGTAGTTGTTGCCCATCACTAGGTTCACCCTCTGCAGAAAGACGTTGACATGGACCTTGTTTGACCAGGTTATGGATTGGTTCCACTTACTCTAAAAGTTGACCCCTGCACTTTTCCGCTACATTACAGTTAGAAGTGCTGAATACACTTCTGTCTGTTGCTGAGGTATGTGTGTGTGTTGAAAAACACAAAAGAATACTGCCTAACGTCAACCAAGCAACAAGATTACTTCTCACTGCATCAGTAACTGTTGCAAGAAATGAAAGTATATTTAGTGTATTGAAATTTCCGAAAAATGTCTATAGATCCACAATGAGTGACTGGAGGATGGGGTATTTTTCTTGCAATGGAGAAAGCCCATTTTGCTGGCCCCCAGTCTGGCCTGCTAAAAATGTTTTCTTTTGCCAGGAACATACTTAACCTGTTAATTTTAGCATTATATTGGTCCTTAATGTCGTTTCCCTGAAGGTTTCTTGGCTGCTTGTAACCACCTGCTTGCAAGCCCTCACTGCACCTGCGTGGCACAGTCCTCCTCTATAAAAGCAAGAGCGTGAACGCTTTCGTCATTATTTTCCTCTCAATGTATCAGGCAGTGACTCGAGAGGGGAGGTAGTGTAACGGCGGACGCTACAACGGCTGAGGTGCTTGTAACGCCCCCGACATCATTGGTTGACGAGTACTTCTTAGCATCAAGTTTTGGTGGTTATTATGACTTTTTATGTTAATAAGCACAGCATGGGCTACAGTCCCGGCATGGGGAATGAAGCGTCGGTGTCTTAACTATAGGCCTAACCTTAATGCTACAGGTAATTACCACTCCCACCAACGGTGGAAATTATTTAACTGTTTAAACGAAGTATAAAGCTAAAATGGGCTGCATAATAGTTTCCACTAGGAACAATTAACCAACTAGTAAATGAACCTGAAGTTTAAAACTCTTGGATTTATTTTTAAAACATCAGAAAATTAATATAATAAACACTAGTTTGGCTTTTACAAGTTTGAAAAGCAATTAAAACAGAATTCACATTTGGAAATTCACTTTGAGCAAGAACAAGATTTTAGTTCTCAAAACACTTAAATTTCTATTAGAAAAACAAGATTTTTTTTCTTGGGCTCCAATCCAGGAATACCCAGCAAGCTGAACCGCGTCCGTTAAGTTGCAACTATATGTGACAACTATTTTTCAAGTCGTCCAACAGTTATTTTTCCCCGAATCCACGAAGATCAATCCGTCCCTTTGTTTACATTTAAGTTTGTTAAAATTAACAAAGAAAGAACTTGGCTTTTTATAAAGAGATGTCTACTCTAACATTATGGTGGTAGGGAGCCAGAAATGCCGATGGCTTACCAACCATAAAGACTCCAAGCTACAGGTTAGTTTAACAGTTAGTTTAACTATAAATTTAGAATTGGGGGATCCTAAAGATAAACTTTCAAGCTAAAAGTAGTTACATATGAACCACTACCATTTTTCCCGGCATGGCAACCACAGACGTGACATCTCCACTCGCGACCGGCGTGATCCTTCTAGCTTGTGAGATCTGTGAGCTGTGCTGACTGAGCTGTGCTGTTGGGGCTTTTTATGCTGGAGAGGGGGAAAGCGCGGACGTCGAGGATAGCTGTGGGGGTCTGATTGGTGGAGGGCCAGGAGAACAATGGGAAAGTCGGTTTGCCAAAGGGTTTTTGTGCAAAGCCGTTTGAAGGAGTAAAAACATGTAAAGATAGGCCAGCATGAGTTTTGACTCAAATAAACTTTGGGAAAGGCCTTTACATTAGAATATGGACTATGGATTGAATATTTACATGAGAACTTTGTGAAATGGCTCTTGTTAAAGCTTAGTAGTTTGGTTTGGGTAATGAATAAATCATTACTATTTAATTTAACAAGCTTTAACGGTAAACTGGTGTTACACACCACAACTAGGTTGGGGGGGTGACTGAGTTTCATGCACAGACTGATTTTGGGATGGCATTGGAAACAGATCTTTTCAAGATTTCAGTTTAATAGAAGGACAAGCTATTGGAAAACATTCAAATAGTCACTGTCGGAAGTTTGGTAGAGATTTAAAGAAAAATATTTACATAAAAAAATTCGTGTCCGGTGATTGCCGATGTCGAATTGGTTCGGACTAATGGTAGCCTTCTGGGGGCAAAAGATTATTAATAAAGTATGAAATGGGTAAATACACTAGCTTAGTGAATGCTATAACGCATTAGTTAAGTTTGGATGTTTAACTTTTAAGTTGCGGCGGTCAAATGCCGATGGTAGTGGAAAGAGTAACTGAGCCGACAATGTATTTATAGTTTAGGCCCCAGTTTACTCCCTCCTCGCTGGCCTTTCGTTGCAAGCTCTGGCGTACCAGACTTGTTCGAGAATTCGTTCCCGTTTGTGACGTCCCGTCCACGGCAACTTGGAATCCTCGAGTTACATCGTTTTTATGTTTCCCGTTTGTCTAGCTGCGAGAGGTCCCATCCACACACCAAGCCGTGTGTGGACCTACTGATCCTTGTCGTCCCTTTATTCGCGCTTTATATAGCGGCAAATATAGGTACGAAAGTGCCAGCGGCGCGCTACATGTGCGGGCTTGTCTGCGAGACCTCCAGCCCGCTCCTCCTAACCTTACAGTGAAGCGCCTCATGGGGTTGCTTCGTAAGTAGCGGCCTGTCCCAGCGTCATCTCGTAGGGCCAGGGCGCCACACCCCTCCCCCTTAGCATAAAGTAGGTTTGAAAGTAGTCCAAATGTACCTATTTACAACGTTATTTACACCCTTTCGTTTCCACTCTATGTTCGAAATTGTTGCCATATTTACACGCGTATTTTTGAATCTTAGTTTCCAGAAGTTAGCCTATTTACAAACAAACCAGTAACCCTACAGAAAATTTTGCCCCAACAAACAAGTCTCGTACATCCACCTATTACGGGCTGCGAGTAGAGAAATGTAAGTTTGCACTATGGTTTTCTCCGGGCACTTAGTTTATTTACCTGCCCTATGGGCTACAACACATAATTTATGCGCATGCACTGTGGTAAACATTACTGAATATACGTTGGGTTAATCCACACTTTTTAATTGACAAACATTTTGAACTCACCATTTTTTATCACCATATGACATTTGCATGAATTTTCACTGTGTTTATGCAGAACAAGAGTCCACCAGATAACCGAGCAGCTCCCGTTAGGTTGTATAGTTCATGCACTGGCACACTGTCCTTGCATGCTCATGTTTGTGATGGTCGCGAATGTTTGCTTTCAATCAAAGTGTTTTTCATGTAGGTTATGCAGCCACTGCACCTTATCGTCACTAGCATTCACATTGATGATATCCTCCGGGTGGACTGCCTCATTGATAGTGCCTTCCGCCAACAAATCCTCCATCTCCCCCTATGCAGCGTGTTCGTCTGCAACAACCTCTGCGGGTGGTATCCCAGCCTCAGGTACCTCTTGTGGTAGGGCATTCACCGGCAATTCGTTTCCCTGCTTGACCTCTGGTAGCGCTACTTCTTCCATCTCTTCCCTGTCAAATGCCACCTTGCCTTCTTGCCTTGGTGCTGGCCAGTCGATCGGGTGACAAAGGTCATTAAGTGGGCCTGACAACCGAAATTTCTGTTGTCGTTTGAGAGACGGGTGAGACCGCCCTTCCTCGGCTGGCGGCTGACAACATCCCGTGGAAATAGTTCCTTTGCAAACGTCCTTTATCCAGTGTCGCCTCTCCTTCCTAGCCTTGCTCCTGGCCTCTTTTCTTTCCTCCGAAAGGATAGCCCTTGGTCCCTCCTCGATTTGCCATTCCGGTTGCGGCCACGCTTCGGCCCACCCTGCTCTACCTCCAAAGTCTTCCAAATTGTTGTTTGGCCAATGTCAATGAACTGCACTCCACATTGCAATCTGCGCACCTCCACTACCACTTTGGCTGTTAGCAGAAAATGGGGCCTTGCCTCCGGCCCCGGAACCCATTTCTGTACGTGCCGTGGTGACGTGTCAGTTGACCACGTTTCATCGACTGCATGCTGGTGATGCAATCCGGAGAAGTCATAACGATTCCACCTCGCCTTCTGATGTTGTTTCTTTATATTCGGTGGCTCCATCACCATCGTACCATCCGTCCCGTCTTCTGCTTGTCTCCCACCTTTTTCTTCAATTCCACCAATTCTTCTCGATATTTAAGAGCTTTATTTCTAACATGATCCAAATATTATTCTCTACTTTTAGCTGCCATCCACCTTTCTTTCTCCCTGCTTTTCGCCTCCTCTCTCACCTTCCTATCTGCAGCACGAAACTCCTTTATTTCTGCCTCTTCTTTGCTATCCCTCTGTCTCTCTCCTTTTTAGCATACGCTAAACGACGCTGGTCGTTCTTGGCCACCTTCCTCTTTTCTTCACTCTCATATTTAGACGGCCAGCTTCTTCCCCTCTTACCGTCCTTGCCGCCATCAGTGTGGGGCTTATCTCGTTGCCGAGAGGAGTCCACCCACTGATGGCTGCACCCTCCTGCCTTTGGACGCGCTCCACCTTTCTCCATAATGCTTGTCGTTAGGATAAAAACAGGGAAAAGCAACACAGGTCCTTTCGGTATCAAGGTTTGGGCCTTAATGATTTTTGGGTACGAAAACTCTGACCTAATGCTCTCCTATACTGATCTATTGCCTAACAAACAAAGAAAGCCGATTGGTCAATTGACCCCCACGTGACACAACACCTCTATAGCCTAGGGGCTGTCCACATGCTGTTACCCAACCTTCTTTTCCTAACACCTTGTTTGGGATAGTCCCTCAGTTGTAGCGGGGGTTTTCTCCTCCTTAGTTACTTTAATGCCCTTTCTCCTTGCGTGGACGTAAATTATAGCGTTGTTGTGTAGACTCATTTATCCTGTGGTCACCATTTTCGTCACCTGACGTTGTTTCCACTGGCGTTAAATCATCCTGGGCATCCTCTACAGTTCCCGGTGCTATTTGTTTGTCTGTTTGTTGTGACAATTTTACATTTTGTCCTTTTGACACTAGCCTCTTTACAGCTGGTTGGTTTACATTGTTTTCCTTCTGTTGAGCTTGCCTTTTGGTGTCAGCCCTTTTACAGCTGATTGCTCACTCCCGGTGTCGGCTACTCGCTCTATTGGCGTTGCCCCATTTCCTTGTGGCGTTGCTTGTGCGTTCGGCTTTTTTACAGCTGTCTGCTTAACATCGTCATGTCTTTCGTGATAAGCTTTTAACTGTTGAATATTTATAGGCCCATAGGTGGCGCCCGTCTCCTGGTGCTGCAATATGAAGGTTCTGTCGCTTTTCTTCTTAGTAATTACGTAGGAACCTTCATACCTTGGCATCAAACCTCTAGCAATGCCTTCTGCTGCATTACTTAGTTGATGTGTAGTTTTCACAACTAGATCGCCTTCTTTAAAGGTGCCCGGTGTACGTTTAGCATTATAATAAGGATTCTGACGCTCTCGTGACTTTTTCATAGAAGCCACAGCTTGATCATACATGTCCTGAAACCCTTTTATTACATCTGCTTGTACTTGAGCTCTCTTCTCGTGTTGCTCCGGATGTTTTGCATCTTGCTAAGCGTCTTGTTGATGCGTCCACGGGTAAGACAAATTCCTGCCTGTCACCATTTCTGCTGGGGTAAAACCTGTTGCCGAGTTGACTTGGCTTCGAACCGCATAAGCAAACCCCTCCAAAACGAAGCAAGTGATTGAGTTCCTTATTGGTGCGTTCTGTTCGATTACTGGCTGGATGGTAAGGTGTGCAGTAGTCTGCCTTGACGCCAAGCTTCTGCATTGTTGCTTGCCACGCATTGTTGACAAATTGTGCGCCCATGTCTGTTATCACCCTGGAAGGCATACCCCAGTGCGTAACAGTCCATGTAAGTGCTGAGATGACTTGTTTGGCTTTAGCACTTCTAAGCGCAAAAAATTCTGGATACCCAGTTAATTCATCAACAATCACATAAATCCACCGGAAACCAGTCTTCGTTCTTGGAATAGGACCCACTAAATCGGCAGAAATTTTCTGCCACGGATACCTAGGTGGTTCCATGTTTTGGATCATTCCCATTGGTCTCTGATTGGATGTCTTGACAAGTTGACAATTGTTGCATGTCTTGACGTAGTCCGTCACACGTCTTGTCATTCCTCTCCAAGTTACAGTTTCTTGTAGCCGAAGAACTGTCTTTTGAACTCCTTCATGCCCTGTCACCAATGAGTCATGAGCAACTTCTATGAAACGGGTCTGAAGACTTTTAGGCACAACAATATTTAATATGTTGTCCCCAGTCGCTCGCTCCTTCACATTACGTGGAGCATATGCCTTGACAAGTAGACCACGAAATAAATGAAGCTTTCTTACGTGACGTGTAGCTAAATTCATTTTCTCTTCCAGTGATGGATCACTGGTAGGCCTATTGCTAATCTTAGCAATCAGTTGCTGGATATACGTATCCTGGCTTTGGGCCTTTTGAAATTCTTCGTTGGTCGGTCTGCCGCATTTATGTCCATCTTGAAGTTTCATGCATCTCCTCATTTGCTTGATCCTTTTCAAACATCCTGGAATGGCATCTGGTGCATCGTGCAGGCTTCCTTTCTTGTATTTAATAACACAGTCGTATCCTTGAAGCTCAAGAATCCACCGTGCTAACCTACCTGCTGGCTCTTTCAATGACTGTGTTTGTGATAAAGCTGAGTGGTCACTATAAATGACGAAACTTGTGTTCTCTAAGAACGGCTTAAATTTTCTAAGTCCAAACATCACCGAGGACATCTCAAGCTCCGAGACTCCATAATTAGATTCAGCCTTTGTTAGCCTCTTTCCTGCGAAGAAAACAGGTGCTAAACCCTTTCCTTCCTGTTCCTGCAAATGTATCGCTGCGAGGCCGCTGCGGCTACTGTCTGCGTGGAGTTTGAAGGGCTTAGACATATCAGGGAGACGTAGAGTTGCCCCGATAAGTTTATCCTTCAAACTTTGCAAAGCTGCTGAACACTCCTGTGTCCAGTTCCACTTCACACTCTTCTTTAGCAGATTATTCATGACAGACGCAGTCGCATGGAACAGAGGGATGTACACCCTAAAAAAACCGAACATTCCCAATATCCTGCGGAGTGCCTTCACGTTGGTGGGTTCTGGGAAGTTCTTAATTACCTCTACCCTGTCTGGGTTAGGACTTATAGATCCTGCAGTGATTGTGTGTCCCTAATAGTTGACCGTTTTCACACAAAAGTGCGTTTTTTACATGGATGCTGTTAGGTTGGCATCTTGCAACTTCTGTAACACATCTTATATGTGTTTCAGGTGTGAGTCAAAGGCCTCAGAAAACAAAATGGCGTCGTTTGATTAAATCATAACGTGACTAACAGTGAGTCATTCAGGACAATATCCATCATCCTGGCGAAAGATTCTGGCGCACCGTTCAATCCAAACGTCATCCGTTTCACCGCAAAACTGCCCTGATGCATACGAAATTAGCAATATGCCCTACTATCTTTGTCCAGAGGAACCTGCAAGTATCCAGCCTTCAGATCAATTACCGAAAAGTATTTAGCCTTTCCTAACATGCCTAAGACCTGTTCTGCAATGTTAGTCGTGTAATTGTCCTGCTGACACTGTGCGTTCAACGGGCGAAAATCGAGACACATCCTCTTCTCATCTTTTGGCGCATCTCTCTTAGGAGCTAAAACTGGTACAGTGCTCCACTCACTGAATCCACGTTCTATAACCCCTTCTTCTAGCCAAGAAATCGGTTGCTTGTCAATAACGGCTCGCGTCGCATGATATACAGGCTGCAAAGGCTCCCTGACTGGTTTTGCGTCTGGTTTCAGCTTTATTTTGTGCTTGTGAGTCAGGCCTAGTTTTGAAGTCAACACCTTTGGAAATCGCCTCAGAACTTTCCTCAGCCTTTTCATCTGTTGTTCGGTACAATGCGCTTTCCCAATCTGACTTTCAATTGTCTTCCGATCCTCCTCTGCGTGAGAAAAATCTCCGTCTACTCGCTTGTGTTCGCAAGGAGCAAACCTCTCTTTCTCGTCCATGAATGGAGTGAGCTGTTCATCCTTAGGCATTTTCCAGCCTCCATTCCGAATGTTCACTGACATCCCTGTCTTGTGTAGGAAGTCACGTCCCATTAACAGAACTCTATCTGCTGCGTCTTCCAGAATCAAGAACGTATGCATCATGACGTTGTTGTCACCCCACTGTATCTTTCCTCGTATGTACCCCTGGCATTTATTCTGCCCGAAGCCAATAAGAAGACGATACGTGATCCTTATGTAATGCATGTCCTTTGCTCACTAAATAGTCCGCAACTTCTTTAGAAACGATGGACGACGTACTTCCAGTGTCGATGAGAGCCGGATATGTCCGCCCCTCTAGCTTGGCTGGCAGCAAGGGTATGACTCCTCGTCGTGTCTCTGCATCCAGATCTTGTCGTCGTCTTACATGACAAGCCCGAACGATTTTGACGCTTCCTCGTCCCAATCCCTCTCTTTTCCGCCAGTCCTTACTTCTGGTGGTGACTGCCTTATTCTGACGGTAAACTAAGGAGTCACAACTTCGTTTTTTGGCACATTCTCCTTGCACTGAGACCTGTAGTGACCTGACTTTCCGCAGGCGAAGCAATCCCCTTTGAAAGTCTCCTTTGACAGAAAATTTCCATTCTGGTCACCGTGTGACTCTTCAGTCACATCTCTTGTCTGCTGCTGCTGAGTTGGTTTGGTCAGCTTCAGCTTTGTGGCATATTTTCCATTGGAGAATCCGGAAGGATCGAGGCACTTGAATGAATATTTTGGTGTAGTATACTGCTGTGACTGCTGACTACTTGGTGTAGAATCTGTAACCCTATAGTCACGCTGATTGACATTCTTCCTGTCTGGTTCCTTTACTGGTTTCCTGGTTTCCTGGTGAAACACTTTCCTCTGGTTCTGGAGGAGGTACATAAGTGCGTTACTATCAGCTCCCTTGCCTTGTTTCCTTCTGCTGCCAATTCCTTCATGGTCGCAAACTATTTATTCTGCAGATATGGGAGGTATTCTGGATAAATTTGTTGCAGAACCCGCTGAATCTTGACTTGTTCAGGTGTCGTCGGGTCCAACCTCTCATAAAATGCCTGAATAGATTGCAAGAAGTGTGACAACATCTCGTCACGGTGCATGAATCTATTCTCCAGTTCACGCCTTAATTGCTGTGTGAAGTTTGGTGGCTCATATTTCTGTCAAAACAATGCCTTAAATGCCTCCAATGTTTCAAACGGTGCATTAAAGCTGTACCAACCCTCAACTTCTCCTACTAATGCGAGTGGCACAATAGTTTAATAAATATGCGTTGGAAAGCTGGAACGTCGCTTGGTATTTGGCCAAGGCATCCAAAAATTCCAGCACAGAAAGCGGATCCGTATGAACTGTATACTTGGGCGTCGGCCTCTTCGGCAACTTAAATGACGGTGCATGATGTTGGACTGGTGTAGACACAACGCTGACTACACTTGGTGGTGAATCCTGTCTCATACCGTCTCCCTTTGCCGCTGCAGTGTTGGCCCTTAAACCCAAAGGTCCTGAAATGCAGTCCTCCACTCCCTCAGATGGTGGCTGGTCGTCTTTAACAACACAAGAGCGAAGCTTTGGCTGATTTTTAGAAACAAACTGCGCTTGCGTCTCTGAGTATGTTAAAGGAGCTGTGTACTCTGTTTGTGTGACAAACACAGTGGGCACATGCTGGTCACTCGAGCTTCTCTATCTGCCTCTCTTCTCTTGACCCGCTTCTCTATCTGCCTGAAGTGTCAAAAATCTCAACAAACCCTCCTTAGTTTTTGTATTCAACGGACAAAAATTCAGCCATTCTTCTAATGAGAAAGCCTTTGATACAGCAGTCCGATTTCCTACATGAAGCTGCGGTTCTCCCTTCCTGTCTCCCTGCACGCTGAGTGCTGGCATCGACCTGTCCGGTGAGCTACCTACTGCTGACTGCGGTAGTGCCTCAAAGGCTTGTTTGTAGGCTTCCTGATTGCCTGGCACTTGTGCAAACAACTATCTTGACAACGTGGTGGTAGAGTCATCAGATGTCCTGAACCTTGCTTCATTAGTATTCATTGTACTGCTGGTCATTACTCCCGAAAAACCTGCTGCATTTTCGTCTAGTAGAAGTGCTGGTGGTGGCTGTGCTGCTACCTTACGAAAAATGACCTCCCTCTCTGTGGTGTCTGTGAGTGGCATATCACTCCTTTCTCCATCCTGTTGCGGTCACTGAGCTGAGCCAACGGAACATCGTCTTCAGTTTCCCAACTTGGCGAATCTTGGTTACGTTCCGTTTCCAGCTTATTTCTTTCCCCTATGTCCAATTCCTCCAAAACAGGCAAACTTGCATGTCTCCTAACTTGTGCTGCAGCCTCTTTCCTAGCTGAATCAGGTGTCAGCAGACGTTTAGCCAAGTCTCTAAACTTATCCATCTTGATTTAATTTGGACAAACTAAAAAAAAAATCGTCTCCTGTAGAGTTTCAGGCGTCTACCCTCAAACTGTCCTGGTCTGATAGTAGCCTGTAACCCTTCCTTAGAAATCTTCTGTGTTGAAGTGGTTAATCCTGGCGGCGTCTTCTTGGCGTCGTCCTTTTAACCCTTTCTTCTCTTCTCTTCTCTGGTCCGTCGTGGTCCTGGTGCTAGAAGAAGTCTTCTTTCAAAAAAAAAATATGTGGGCCCCCAATAATATATTGCTGCCTTGGTTCCCTTAATATTTATTAAAACAAAATTTTAATAATAAAAGAAAATCGTCAGCCTTCTCTTCTGTTCTGCACAGGGTGCTGTCTACCCTCTGCATCGTATGGTCCAAAATATATCTTTGGTCTTTTAAAGGAAGTCTACCCTTTAATCGTGACGAATTTTCGTACCTTTAAAGTGCTGTCGTCCTTTAAGTTTTCGTCCTTAAAATCCCTTGTTGGTCTTTTAAAGCTTCGTCCTTTTATTCAACCTTCTCGTACCCAAAAAAAACCTCTGTCGTCTTTTATTCCCGGACGTAAGGCTCTCAGGTGCGGCACACAAATGCCAAGCCTTGGAGTCTTGCACGGTCTAACGCTTGAGTTCAATCCCGAACGTAGGGCTCCCAGGTGCGGCGGTCAAAGTACGGGATTGAATCAGTAGTCGCTGCCATTCCCCTTGACTGGAGATGCCGAAGGAAAAAAAATTGTGCGAGAGGTTCGGTGTTCAATATCCCGGACTGTGCTCCCAGGCGCGGCACTGATGTACAGGATTGAGGTTGAAGTCTCTCCCGTTCTCAACACTGTAAATACCGAGAAACTTTGTGCGAGAGGTTACGTGTTCGTTATCCCGAACGTAGGGCTCCCAGGTGCGGTGGTCAAATGCCGATGGCAGCGGAAAGAGTAACTGAGCCAACAACGTATTTATAGTTTAAGCCCCAGTTTACTCCTTCCTTGCTGGCCTTTCGTTGCAGGCTCCGGCGTACCAGACTTGTTCCAGCATTCTTTCCCATTTGTGACGTCCCGTCCACGGCAACTTGGAATCCTCGAGTTACGTCGTTTTTATGTTTCCCGTTTGTCTAGCTGCGAGAGGTCCCATCCACACACCAAGCCGTATGTGGACCTACTGATCCTTGTGGTCCCTTTATTCGTGCTTTATATAGCGGCGATGTGCGGTCTTGTCTGCGAGACCTCCAGCCCGCTCCTCCTAACCTTACAGTGAAGCGCCTTATGGGGTTGCTTCGTAAGTGGCGGCCTGTCCCAGCGTCATCTCGTAGGGCCAGGGTGCCACAAAGTTAAAAGACAGTTTTGGATCTTGATGGAAATTTTTCACAAGATTTGCGGCCGACAAACACAATAAAAAATATCGCACTTAAAATTGTCTGTATCCACATGTATGTGAGGTTAAGTACAAATTAAGGAAACATTCCTAATTCACAACTAAGCTAGTGTCATTGGGCTTTTTGCCTTAAATAAAGGTAAGTGAAATAAAATACAAAGACACAAGGATTTCAATAATGGCGGCCATGATGGAGGAGCGCTGCGGGAATTTTGGAGCGTTTTTCAAATGGAGATTGGGGAACTTCTGGATGTAATTTTGGGATTCGGTTTTCCCCAAGAGGTAGCTATTGTGTCATGCTATTATTGGTTCCAAGTTGAGCCGTTTAAGTCCATTATTGAGGATATGGCTGAGGGTTGAAGACTGAGGTCTTTTTGCGTTTTGGTGCGCTCAAGAAAAAGAAATAGTTCGTCGGAAAAACAAAGGTTTTTCGGCGGCCTGCGTTTACACGCCCCCACACACAGGATTTTATTCAGGGTTCCTTAGAACTCAGAATAAAAGCTAGAACAGAAGAGCCAGTGCACACAAGATATGCAAAAACAAGACCACCAAACTATGGAAAAAATTGACAACAAATAAATCACACTGTTTACAAAAGTACTGACTTCACCGTTTTGTATTTTTGGGGGACCAACGTTTTTTTGGCTCAGAAAAATTTTTTAAGTAAAACAAAAGTTACAAGTTATAAACACTATTTTTGCTGCCATTAACTAAATACTGTCCGCGCTGCTTCGTGCAGGAAAATCGTACAAGTATTCAGAAAATGGGGCAAAAGACATTTAAATCAAGAAACACACTAAGTTGGATATAAGCACAATGTTATGGTTTTTGTTTCGTTTTAACATATAAATGAGGCAATATACTGCTCGGGTAATATGTCCCAGCCGTTCTGCCTTTCCTAAGTCTAGCTTTTTTTTATCCCGGTAAGCTGCGATCAGAACCGACGGACGCATAGCAATAAATCTATCCTGCGATAGGGGTTAGAAAGTTGTATACTGCAGGTACGCATAAAATGACCAGCGGGTACGCATAAAACTACTCCCACTAGAATGGTTTAAGGTTACCAAACAACTTGTTTACATGTTAAATTAACACTGAAGGGTTTAAGGTATGACCCATAACTTAAACATAATAATACAACACTGGGAGGTTTATGGATAACGCAACAACCTTATAAAACAGGGCTATCCTTTATCTCCCAGGGGTAGACAGAGATCTTTTTATAGAAGAAAGACATTACGTACAAACTTAAAGAGAAGCTAACCGGGGACAGGTTACAACTCCCGTAGAATATTCCTAATGAATATTTAAGTAGTGTCGTTACAATCTCTGTAATTATTCTTCCACAAAGGGAGACATTGATAATGACAAGGAGAGTAAAACATAGGCACTTAAAATTTAGGTGAGAAGGCCAAAACGGGAATTAACTGGAAGTTGCTTTTGTTGTGGATGTAGTTCCAACTTCCACTTAACCAAATTAAAAATGCAGGAAAAAAATGTCAGTCAATTTGTACTAAAATGAAATGTTTTAACAAGTTAATATTTAAACAAAAAAAGGAAATGCTGGCTTGATGCAGCAACATTCACAAGATACTTTCCAGGTTTGTAAACACTTAGTCTCTGAAGTTTTAGGATTTAAAATTCAACAAATATACTATTTTTTTGTTTGGTTGCTCCTAGATGGAGCCACGGTTGTAGTGACAAACTACTCATTGTTTAAAAGAAAACATGCACGGGAAAATACTTTGTTAGATTTCCGGTTTACTTGCAACAAAAAAAAACTATTTAGAGAAACACTACATTAGGTTAGGTAATAAACCTCCGTTTCACTGGGAACACCTATTCAGTAATAGAGCCATAATTAGGCCTACATTTCCACCCTAGACTGACATAGATTTCACATGAAAACATCGGTCCTACTTTGTTAAAAAGGGGACTAGGAAAAACTAGATTTAAGTTGGATTAAATTCAGGCAATTTTACTTTACAAAACTCTGGAAAGAAATCAAAATAATCACGGGAAGCATCTTAGTTTACTTCCGGTTTAACGGATACACTCCCTTTTTCACTAGGGTTAACAGTTAGGTCGGGGAACGACTTTTTACGTAACTCAAACCATTCGGAAAAGCTACATTCACTAATGCTTGGTTTTTCGGACATGACTAAACTGGTGTTTACATCATCTGCTGACAAACTTCGTTATCTTACTTAGATAAGGTGTGTTTAAGGCATTTTTCGTTCTCAACGTAGGTAAGCAACGATGGCGTCTGTGAGACTGGGGGGAGGGTTCATTTGCAGAAGGCTTAAGCTGGCTCCACCCCTCTGTACGCGAGGGCTGAACGACGTTTGGTTGAGATGCTATCGCCTCATTACTGTCTAATTGACACTTGACCAATCCCATGGAGCTGATCGGGGTTCTCTTGAGCGGGCGCTTTTTTTATTGGCTTGTGCTGCTACTGTTGGAGCCAGAATCACGGGGCGTGACGGTCATTTTATGCTCGAGTTTTTGGTTTAATAAATTAATAACGTCAAAGATTGAATTACTGGCCTTCGAGACGCAAGCTACAGATTTTAGCCTAGCACCATTATGTAACGTTAAACTTAAATTAACCTGTTATAACTCAACTATTACGTTAGTTAAAGCAGTTTCACATCGAACCGTCCGTTTCAAGCGAGGCCAGTTCATTGCTGTTTCGCGCTAACCAGGGAAACTGAACTTCCGGAATCGCATAAAATATTAATTTGACGCCCTTCCTATTTTACCTGGGCTAGTATGTAAAACTTCATGGACATTTTTTCCGACAAGGAAACATGCGTTTGCTTGTTGTGTGTTCCGTTCCGGACATTCACTACGAAAATGTAGGGGGGAATTACAAATGTAGCAACGCCTAACTCTATCTACATTAGGGATAGTGTTTAGACTAGCACTTTCGCTAATGGCAGAGTCCCCACCTGTGGAGTCTGTTTTAGCTTCGACAGTTCCAGCCGGCTTAGCTGTCGAGTTGTGGTTACGGTTGTTACCACGTTGCTGGTCAGAAGGTTTAGTACCGTGGTTTGACTGCCCAGAAACTGGTTAGGCTTTGACTGCACGAGTGGCAGTTTCATTAGCAATTTGCTTGTTTCGAGTGGTATACTCGTCGCACAATTGGGCAGCTTCGGCCAGCGTACCCGTCTTTATTTGATCGGGAATCCACTTCCGGAGTTGGTTAGGGCAAGATTTATAAAATTTATAATTTATAGATTTATAAAATTGCTCTAAGAGCATTAAATTAACAAGTTTGTGAAAATCCCTGTTAACTTTGGCTAGAGCTAGCCACCGAAAAAATAAAGTTTCTAATTCAAATGCGTAATCATGATACTGCATTTTTGGGTCCTATTCGAGTTAACGAAACTGAGTCTGTAACGACTCCTTGGTTTGTACGAATCTGGCAAGCAATTTAATTTTGACTACCTCGTAATCGAGCATTTCCGTGTCGGAAAGCTGGTCGCAAACTTTGACCAATACCTCTCCCATTAATGGGAGTAACCCAGTTGTCCATTGGTCTTTGAAGATTTTTCTTATTATTATTCTTTCAAAGATCTTTTAAGAAACTGTTAATTTCTGTCTTGGGCATCCGCTTATTCACCAGACGAACAACTCTGCAACTTTACCCTGTTTTGGTACTGGATTTGGTTGAGTGGGGTGAGCTCCGTGAGCTCCAGTTGGAGCTGGGTTACTGTTACCATTTGCAGCTTGTAGCTTAGCTAATTCAAGCTGTTTGTCGGGTTTAGCTAGTTCCATAGCACTCGCACGATCATTAATTTGGGCCTCTTGATCCCTAAGGGCTAACTCATGGGCACGACGTCTGTCGGCATCGGCTACTTCTAAGGCTTTTAACTTAAGTTCCTCCGCTTTGAGAAATAGCTCATTTTCTTTTACGGCTAGTTCCTTTTTTGGTAATATAGTAGCCTCTCTTTTTTCTATAGCGCTTGCTAATGCATCAGAGAGTTCTGTTAAATCGAGCTTTCCATCTTTGAGAGCTGCTCGTAAGATTTACTGGGATTCAGCTCTAGATTCACTTACGGTAAATCCTAACTTTAAACAAGCCTTTTTGAGGTCTTTGTTCTGCACATCATGAATGATTTCTTCGAGTTCATCCGTTTCCGACATTTTTACTTTTAATGTTAAATGGGTTCAAAATAAAGCTTTTATATTTAAACCAAAATTAAATGCAGCCGCATAATAATTTAAACGTTAATTTTGGACAAAGCGAATTTAAAAGAATTCTCTTCCAAATCCAGCAAGTGTAACACATAAAAATACACTTTAAAGGACCCCTAGCACTCTGGTATATGAATAGCTAAAATTCATAAATGTTTCTAACTACAACACTCGGCTTGGCGGCCTCTAAGTATATCGTATGAGCACTTACCCTTTTATACACAATCGCTGTGTTGTCAGTCAAGTCCTTCCGGTTCCACTGTAGTACACTGAAGCCTTGCACTGAACTGATGAATGAAAACGTCGTGGGGCGGTCTATTCCACTGGGGCTTGGGTTGGCAACTCAAGGTCCACTGATACGATGTGACGAAGCTCTGGTTCCCTGGCGGGCCGATCCTCCTCGCACAAACTGGGGGTACTGGGACATCGCACGTTGGGCGGACATCTCAGCTTTCTGAAGCGGCAACTGTTGCTTCCTGGCGCCGGCAGTTGTTGTTGCTGCTAGGCAGGGTTTGTACTATTTTTGACGGCAGTACTGACTTCTGCTTCGTGATCGTGTTTACTGGATCACTGGCATCTACTTCGTGGCCTTTTTGACGGGACCACAGACATCTAGTTGGAAGTGGCTTGCATCCTTCTAGAAACTTGGCATGGTAGTATGGCGAGGGGGGGGGAACGCTTGTAGGGAACAGCACCTGTTGATCCCATCACTGCCACTAAGTTGTAACAGCGGACTCTACGACGGCTGAGGTGTTTGTAATGCCCCCGACATCATTGGTTGACGAGTACTTCTTAGCATCAAGTTTTGGTGGTTATTACGACTTTTTACGTTAATAAGCACGGCATTGGCTACAGTCCCGGCATGGGGAATGAAGCGTCGGTGTCCTAACTATAGGCCTAACCTTAATGCTACCAACGGTGGAAATTATGTAACTGTTTAAACGAAGTATAACTCTAAAATGGGCTGCATAATACTTTACACTGGGAACAATTAATCAACTAGTACATGAACCTGAAGTTTAAAACTCTTGGTTTTATTTTCAAAACATCAGAAAATGAATACAAGAAACACTTTTTACATTGGGTCCACTAGTTTGGATTTTACAAGTTTGAAAAGCAATGAAAACAGAATTCACATTTGGAAATTCACTTTGAACAAGAACAAGATTTTAGTTCTTAAAAACACTTAAATTTCGATTACAAAAAGAAGATTTTTTTCTTGGGTTCCACGAATACCAGGAATATCCAGGAATACCCAGCAAGCTGAACCGCATCCGCTAAGTTGCAACTATATATGTGACAACTATTTTTCAAGTCGTCCAACAGTTATTTTTCCCCGAATCCACGAAGATCAAACCGTCCCTTTGTTTACATTTAAGTTTGTTAAAATGAACAAAGAATGAACTTGGCTTTTTAGAAAGAGATGCCTACTCTAACATTATGGTGGTAGGGGATCTAGAAATGCCGATGGCTTACCAACCATAAAAACTCCAAGCTAGAGGCTAGTTTAAGTTAAACTATAAATTTAGAATTGGGGGTCCTAAAGATAAACTTTCACGCTAAAACTAGTTACATACGAACCACTACCATTTTTCCCGGCATGGCAACCACGGACGTGACATCTCCACTCCTGACCGGCGTGAGGCTTTTTATGGTGGAGAGGGGGGAAAGCACGGACGTCGAGGATGGCTGCGGGGGTCTGATTGGTGGAGGGCCAGGAGAACAATGGGAAAGTTGGTTTGGCAAAGAGTTTTTGTGCAGAGCCGTTTGAAGGAGTAAAAACATATAAAGATAGGGCAGTATGAGTTTTGACTCAAATGAACTTTGGAAAAGGCCTTTACATTAGAATATGGGGGTGGGCATACGGCAATTGGGCGTTTTAAGTCTTAGGGTAACTTTTATTTTATGCTACCTGCCAGACAGCCGGGATGAGGATCTTATTCTTGCAACATGAAATTTTATCACGGGTGCAATGAGCCAAGGGCATTCCCACATCATATTAGGCGACTTCAATCTGTCCACAGTTGATTGGGAGAGAAATTCTGCTGGAGATAGTCATCACCACCTGTTTCTGGATGAGACCGCTCTGCTTGGTCTCGCACAACATGTGGAGGAGCCAACTAGGGGAGAAAACATTTTGGACCTGATCTTCACACAGGAAGACCATGTCGTTTTTAATATTACAGTGGGCGACCACTTTGGTAACAGTGACCACTATACCATTTCGTTTAAGGTAAACAGAGCTTCTCTTGCCCGAGATCAACAGGTTTCTGGCATTGAACCTCACCGGCCAGGAAAAATAAATTATTCCAGGCTCAGCGACTCGCTGTCAAATATTAACTGGGAGAACCTGGTTTTCCTTCAGCACAAAAATGTGGAACAAGTATAGGAGTGTTTCCACACACTTCTCAAAAGCCACATAGACTCTTGCAGGGAGAATCCAACGCACCAGTGCTGTAGAAATAGGCAACCCAAACATATTGTCAAGTTGAAAAATCGAAAATTAAAACTTTGGAAAGCTTATAAAGCAAATCTAAACAGTGATAATCCAGCAATCTACAACACCACTCACAAGCTGTACTCCAGCACTGTAGAAGCATGGCATTGTTCTGCAGAGGAACAAATACTTCGTTTGGGGGATAAAAATGCTCTTTTCAAGTTCTGTAGGCGTAAAGTAAAAACTTCAAGGTCAATCCCACCCTTCAAACTTGATGACACCTATCAAACTGATAAACAAGATAAAGCCAACACACTTAGTGAAATCTTTGCATCAAGTTCTGTCATAGATGATGGAAAACAATGCACCTTCGATACCCATTGCGAGGAATGCTGCGAGGTTCTTTTCTCAGAAAGTATTGTTTCTCGTGCTATTAATGCTTTGAAAACAAGTTTCTCATGTGGTCCAGACGGACTTTCGGCCTTTTTATTGAAACAGATTTGTTGTGAAATTAGTTACCCACTTTCTAAACTTTTTACTTGCTCTTTTGAACAAGGGATACTTCCTTCGATCTAGAGCGCTGCATTGGTGATTCCCGTTTTTAAGAAGGGTTCTGCCTCTGACCCTTTAAACTACCCACCTATTTCCCTTACTGCTATGATTTGTAGAGTGATGGAGTCAATTTTAAGAGATACAATTATAAATTTTCTTGAGCAAACTTCAATTATTGGTGGAGACCAGTTTGGTTTCCTCCCTGGCAGGTCTGCATCCCACCAATTATTATTGGTACTTGACCGCTGGACATCCGCTTCCGACGTAGGGGCACCCTGCGATACGATATATTTTGACTCTAAGAAAGCGTTTGATATGGTTATCCATCGCAAACTTCTGTTCAAAATAAGTAGCTATGGTATCAGCGGCAAACTTTGGTCTTGGCTCAAAGCTTTTCTCCAAAATCGCACTCAACAGGTGGTATTTGAAAATGCTCACTCATTGGTGGTGAAGACCATATGTGGTGTCCCACAGGGACTGGTGCTCGGTCTACTCTTATTTGTTCTTTACATTAATGATCTGAGTCTTACAAATGGAAATACTTTCGGCTACAAGTTCACAGGCGATATTAAGATTGGTGCAAAAAACCTGTTCCTCGGCCCATCTGTAGCGTTGGCAAATGAAATTATGTATGTTAAAACATGATCTGATACCTGGCAATTACCACTTTCGGTAAATAAATGTCTCTCGTTCCACATTGGAAATTTAAACAGCTGTTATAACTACTCCATTAATAATATTAATCTCCCATCTGTTAAAGAAGTCAGGGATATGGGCGTTTGGTTTACTAATGATTTGAAATCGTCTCTATGTTGCCAGAAGATCTGTGCACTGGCATTCAAGCGCTTGGCCTTTATTAATAAATGCTTTATCTCGGGGAGTTTATCAAACAAAGTTTGGGCATTTAAGGTATTTGTGCGCCCTATTCTGGAGTATGCATCACCTGTGTAGTCACCTTATCTGGCAAAGGATATTGACTTGATTGAATCTGTACAACGTAAATTCACCAAAAAACTTCCTGAGCTGCGTGATGTACACTATCAGGATAGACTCTCCAGGTGCGGCTTAGACTTACTGGAACTATGTAGGATCAGGTCCGATTTGATTTTAACTTATAAGATATTGCATGGTATTAATCCTGTTGATCTTCCATTCTTTGACGTCGCGCCAAGGACCCATTTCACTAGGGGCCACCAATGGAAACTCTTTATTCAGGGTTCCATTATGGACTGTAGAAAGAATTTTTTTTTCACTACACGTCGCCAAAATTTGGAATGCCCTGAGCCCTGAAACCGTATGTGCAACACCTTATCAGGTTTTTGCAGATTGCTGCTTATGAAGCCTCTAAATGTGTTCCTTAAGCGACCATTATAGTATTTTAACTTTTTCTTGGATGCTTTTTGTATTATTATTATTTTAATTTTTATTATCTTTACTAATATTGACAATTGGTTTTGGCCAAGCTTTATACTACGATTTACATTTATTTTATTTTATTATTTTTATTATTTTAAGAAACATTGACAATGATACACGGCTTTTCCCCTCACTTGTCCCTCACGTTTGGTGATGCCATCGGGGACCATTGTGTCCCTGGTAGGTCTAACCTTGGTGGTAAGGCATTCGTGACCCCAACCCAATACCATCTACCCTTCCTATGCAGTCGAGCCATCATCATCGTTTTAAACTTTTAAACTCCTAAACTTTTGCAATTTAAAATTTTTTAGTTTTTAACATCGGATGACAGTTAGTGACCACCAGGTCCTTGCCATTCCGGTTGCGTTTGCAACGAACCTACATTATTATTATTATCATCATCATCATCATCATCAATGGCGGACACAGCAAGTGAAAATGGACCTCAAGGAAAGTTTGCTTTTTTGTGAAACTGACTATGCATCTAACGGATTGCAACTGACAAGGAGGATGATCAACATTCAGGGATTCGTTTGAGCCAAACCGTGAAACAGTGAGTTTTTTATTAAGGAAATTATAGCCTTCCAAACATCTAAAGTGACACTGCGTTTTACAACTATTTTGACCATAGAATTTTATTTGTCTGGAGTGCACAAATTTGAAAGGCTGAACGAAGCATTTGGACGCCATTTTTGTTCCTGACGGACTCCATCTTAGATCCAGCACATAATAAATAAACTGCAAAATGTCAAGGTGTCAGGAATGCGAAAATCCTATACAAACAAATGACAGCGAAATTATAGTGTGCAATGTATGTAAAGGCAAGTACCACAACAAGTGTACTGGGCTAGCAGTAACTACATTAAAGGCCATGGGTAGGAAAAAAAAAGAAGAGTGGACTTGTAAAAGATGTAGGAAGCAAAGACAAAACTCAACTGGTGACGATAATGATGAAGATGATGAAAAAAAGACTCAAAAGGAGGATGAAGACCTACAAAAAAAAAGTCACGAAAGGAACGACAAGATGGAAGCAAAACTTGAAAAAATAATCGAAGGAATGAATTTTATGGAAGCAAAATATGAAGAAATGCGGAAGGAAAATGCTGAAATAAAAAAGGAAAACGAGATAATGAAACAGAAAATGAAGACACTAGAAGAAAGAATAAGCAAAATGACAGAAAGAACACAAGACTCAGAAGTACTAAAAGTGAAAATTGATGAAATAAAAAAGTGCCAAAATGAGAGTGAGCAGTATAGTAGAAACAAAAACGTCGAGATATACGGAGTTGACACAGAAAAAAATGAAGACATGCGGGACACAATACACAGACTGGCTGAGGGGTTACAACTCGAGAACTTCAAAGACGTGCAAATAGAAAGAGCACATAGGCTACCTACAAAAAACAAACAAAAACCAGAAACAATCATTGTACAGTTTCGAAGCAGAATAGACAGAGACAGATGGCTAACCGGAAGGAAAGGACGAATAACGAATGACGACATCTTTCAAAATGGAAACAACACAAAAATCTACGTCAACGAACATTTGACGCCATATTACAAAACCTTACTGTGGAAGGTAAAAAACCAACTAAAACAAGAGTTTAAATACATTTGGGTTAAAGAAGGTAAGATTCATTTAAAAAAGAATGACAATGAGAAGTACATACATACCATTAAAAATGATGAAGATCTTGAAATCCTGGCAAAAAAAATAGATCAAAGTAATGGCGATCAACAACCATAAAATTGAGGAAAGTGAAGAGTGGATAAATGAAATTGTTGAGAATATTACAGAACTAAAAGATAACTTTTGTGAAGGAGATAGTTTAAAAGGTATTCATGTTAATATAAGAAGTTGTCGATTAAACTGGGATTTATTTAAGGTTGATATTGAAAATAGTAAAACTGACTGGGATTTTATGGTACTAACAGAAGTTAATATTAAAGAAGATGAACTAATAAATTATCATTTAGACGGCTATGAACAGTTTGGGACCTGTAGAAAAGAACAAAGAGGGGGTGGTGTAATCTTTTTTTTGAAAAAAAATAAATTTGAGCATGTTAATTATAGAACCATTACCTTCAATAATAATAAAGTGATTGACATAACTTTTGTATATAAGGGATATCACTACAACGTATTGTCAATATATAGAATGCCATCATCAAATAGAGCTAAATTTATTAAAGACCTAAAACTGTATTTAGTCTCTAATGAAAAAAATACCAAGGTAAACAGAATAATCATCGGTGACCTTAATTTCAACTTATTAATTGAAACTCAAGATAAAAATGAGAAATATGATATTGAGAAATTTGAAAATCTTCTAGCAAGTTTTGGCTATAGTCAGCAAATTAATTCACCCACAAGAGAAGAATTTAGATTGGATAAATTAAGAAAATCATGTCTTGACATAATTTACACAAAGTTATCAGGGGATATGTGTAATGCATTCGTCATTAAACAAAAGTTAGCTGATCATTATTACATAGCATTTGAATTGTGGCATCAAATAACAGATAAACAAAACAAAGACAATGTAAAGGAAGACTATATTAGTAAATATAATAATAAAAGTATTGAAAAGCAACTTGAAAATGTTGACTGGACTTGCTTAGATAATATTAAAGATCCAAATATTATGTACGACAAAATTGAAGAAGTAATTACACAAATTTACGATACTAATAAAGTAATTTGGAGGAAAAAACCAGCAAAACATACCTGGAAAAACGAATGGATGACCAAGGAATTATTGGAATTAATAAATGAAAAAAACAAGCTTTGGACAAAAATGTGCAAAATAAAAAATCCATCTTTGTTATATTTTGAACTAAAAGAAAAATATGCAAGTTACAGACAGCAAGTTAAATTTGAAATAAATAAAGCGAAACAACTTTTTTATAATGAATTCTTTAGAAGTCATAAAAATGACAGTAAAAAAATTTGGATGAAATTAAGTGATCTAATTGGAAAAAATAAAGAGAGCGTTGAAGAGAATATTAAAACTGCATTTCCAAAAGAAAAGACAAAAGATTTATGCCAAAAATTCTCAAAAAATTTTATTCAACAAGTAATTAATGTGAAAAGGAATAAAGTTAGAACGAAAACTAAATTATACACATCAAAATTAAATATTGTTAACACAATGTCAATAACACCACCAACCGAATATGAAATAAAAGGAATTCTAAATAATTTTGTTTGCAAAAAAGGCTACAGGCTATGATGGTTTCCAAATTGAACATTTTCTCCATACACCAAAAAACACTTGTACTTTCATGGTCAAACTAATTACTGCAATTATAAATACAGAAATTTGGCCTAACAACTTAAAAAAGCAAGTCCTGAGACCTATCTATAAAAAAGGTAAAAAACATGATATTAATAATTACAGACCAATTGCTCTACTGCCAGTACTGAATAAAATTGTTGAAAGGTATTTTGTTAATAAAATGCAAAATTTCCTAGAAAAGTTTAAATTAATTAATGTTAAACAATTTGGATATCAAAAAAATAAGGGAGCATCTGACGCATTAAATGTTTTAAATAATAATATAACAAAAGCTTTAAATGAAGGTAAATTTGTGGGAGCCATCTTAATTGATTTAATGAAAGCGTTTGATACTCTTGATAAAGGAGTGTTAAAGGAAAAACTAAGCTTATATGGAATCAGAGGGAAAATGGCCAACATCATTGAAAATTACCTAACAAATAGAATGTGCTGTGTCAGAATTAGTGATATCATGGATGACTGGGAATATGTTGATTATGGAGTGCCACAAGGCTCAATTCTAGGCCCTTTATTATTCGTTATTTACATAAATGACTTAAAAGAAATCAATTGGAATACAGATTTAACAATTTATGCAGACGATATCTTTATGTTATCAATAAATGAAAAAAATAATAATATGGTGAAGGATTTACAAAATGACTTCAATAAAATTTGCAATTATTTCCAAAATAATGATCTCAGCATCAGCGTCGAGAAAACATGTTTTATGCCAATTAAGACCTCACATATGGAGATAAGTAAAGTATCTATAACAGCACACCATAATGATTGTTTAATGACAAATTGTGATTGCAAACAAATTACTACTGTAAATAGAACAAAATACTTAGGACTTGACATTGATACGAATTGGAAATTTTACCAACACATTGAGGATTTGAAAAATAAAATTAGAAGAAATATACCACTACTGTATAAAATTAGAGATATTTTAGATATTCACACTAAGAAATTAATATATGAAACTTATATTATGTCTAATGTGAGGTACGCTTTAACCATTTATGGAACAACGTCGAAAGGACTAATTGAAAGTTTACAAAAAGTATTAAATAAAGCAGCTAAAATTCTCTTTAATAACAATAGAATTAAAAAGAGTACAAAGGAAACATTAACTGAA
>JAHWFP010089266.1:55471-66947 GCA_023313725.1 Lithobius niger
CCAGTAGAATTAAGGAACTTAGATTATAACTTTAGGAAAGAAATAAAAAAATGGATTTTAAAATAAGGCTTTATTATTATTGTAATCTTAATAGTCTTTAGTATACTAACACTGTAGTCTTTATTGTAGTCTTTATTTTAGTCGTTTTGTAGAAATTCTGTATATTGTAGTTTAATAATATAATAGTTTATATTTAGAGAATTTTGTGTAACACTGACTTCTGACTTTTACCATGTATTGTATTTTGTTAATGTGCACATACAAACCCCTTGGTTTCGTGCAAAGTGTGGAATAAATTATTATTAATTATTATTATTATTATTATTATTATTATTATTATTATTATTATTATTAATATGGACTATGGATTGAATATTTACATGAGAACTTTATGAAATGGCTCTTGTTAAAGCTTTTGACTTTGGCTTGGGTAATGAAAAAATTATTACTATTTAATTTACCAAGCTTTAACGGTAAACTGCAGTGTTACACACCACAACTAGGTTGGGTGGGGGGGGGGACTAAGTTTTATGCACAGACTGACTTTGGGATGGCATTGGAAACAGATCTTTTCAAGATTTCAGTTTAATAGAAGGACAAGCTATTGGAAAACATTCGGATAGTCACTGTCGGAAGTTTGGTAGAGATTTAAAGCAAAAATATTTACATAAAAAAAATTCGTGTCCGGTGATTGCCGATGTCGAATTGGTTCGGACTAATGTTAGCGTTCTGGGGGCAAAAGATTATTAATAAAGTATAAAATGGATAAATAAACTAGCTTAGTGAATGCTATAACGCATTAGTTAAGTTTGGATGTTCAACTTTTAAGTTAAAAGACAGTTTTGGATCTTGGTGGAAATTTTTCATAAGATTTGCGGCCGACAAACACAATAAAAAATATTGCACTTAAAATTGTCTGTATCCACATGTATGTGAGGTTAAGTACCAATTAAGGAAGCCCCTCCTAATTCAAAACTAAGTTAGCGTCTTTGGGCTTTTTGCCCTAAATAAAGGTAAGTGAAATAAAATACAAAGATACAAGGATTTCAATAATGGCGCCCATGATGGAGGAGCGCTGCGGCAATTTTGGAGCTTTTTTCAAATGGAGATTGTGGAACTTCTGGATGGAATTTTGGGATTCGGTTTTCCCCAAGAGGTAGCTATTGTGTCAGGCTATTAATTGGTTTTCAAAGTTGGGCCGTTTTAGTCCATTATTGAGGATTTGGCTGAGGGTTGAAGACCGAGGTCTTTTTGCGTTTTGGTGCGCTCAAGAAAAAAAAAAATGTTCGACAGAAAAACGAAGATTTTTCGGCGGCCTGCGTTTACAGTAGGGCGGGTTTGGTTAAGTATGTTTTCCTTGGCAAAAGAAACCGTTTTTAGCCGGCCAGACTGGGGGCTGGCAAAATGGGCTTTCTTTTAGCCCTGGAAAACATCTTAACCTATTAATTTAAGCATTAACATGAGACCTCGTCAAAGATAGATGGCGGGCACCACCTTGATGGGTTCCTTGGGTTGCAAGCAGATTTTCCCCCAAAAAAATTATTAAAAAATTTCGCACTTTATTCAGAATATTGGTTCTGGAAAGGACCGGTGGTTTAAAGATGTGTCTTGCGTCTTTCTATGGTTGGCTTGCTTCCATCAATGGGATGGCTTGCTTCTGCTTCTTTCTGAGTGCTTAAGGGGGCTTGGCTACGGTTCTGGCAGCGACGATTGGTCCCAGCCGGTGTAGTCCGTTTTCTTCTCTTGACATGTCCGTTAGGTAGTGTGAGGTGAAAGTCGTTGGATTTCGCGAGGATGCTGCTACTAGGATTTCTTCAATCGGGATAGCGTAGTGGTGGGCCACGATGTGGAGATTGCTCTGACTTCGTGTGCCATCACTATCATGCTACCGCTCCTGTTGCCATGTTTGTCGTAAGCTGCTTCGATGGTGTTTTTAATCCAGCGCGATACCATTGCAGCCGAGGTTTTGCCAGATTGTGAGTCTGTGGGGAGGAAAAGTTGGTTCTTTCCTTTTCGTATATCTGGATCCGTGTTTTGTGGAAGCACAGTGCATGGATCGGGTCTAATAGTTGTTCGGGTTCATCTCCGAGTATGTTTGATAGAGCCGGAAAGGTAATTGGTTTTGGTGGTTCAGTTGGTTTTGGGTTTTTGCTGGGAAATTTGCTCTTGGGTACAGAGTTATCGAGGAGTAGTTTGGTCCGAAGATGCAGTGAGCTGGGTCGGGTGATAAAGCTTGGATTTCGGTGAAGCGTATACTAGATGCTAATGTCACCAGAAAGATAGTTTTCCGGGTAATAGCTGGAGGGAGCTGTCTTGCATTGGCTCATATGGTTCTTCCATTAGAAATTGTAGAATATATGATGGATCCCAGTCGATTACTGTTCGTCTAGTTGTTGGTCGTTCGTTGTTGAATGAGCGGAGTAAGGCAGAAATGCGGTAGTCTTCGAGAATCGTAGTTTCGATTGCTGCGTTGATGACTAAGTTTTAATGCCGAGTGGTAGATGGGGATTGATGATCCTTTCAGTATGTCAATGTTGAAAAGGTCAATGAAAAATTTTAGGCGATCTGGTTGAGTGGGGTCGATTGGATTGGTTTCCCTTGTCATACAGCAATGAATCCATCTGGTCCAGTGGCTGTCGTCCATTAATTATGTTGAGTCTCTGGTTGTTTTTGAGGCGAAGCGGTCGGCCTCCTTTTGATGAATTCCAACTTTTTGAGGTGTTTGGGATGATAGCCAGGTTTTCCCATGTGTTTTGGGTGGTTTCGTGATATAAATTGATGAGTTACGGGTAATTTGAGTCGAGGGGTGTTTCGCATCTTCTTCAAAGAAGTGGCAGTTGATTTGCTTGTCTTTATTTCCTAATTGTTGAAGCAAGCTCCACGAATGCAATTTCACGCCAGTCTGCAAAGGGGATGGTCATGTAGAATGAGCATGGGTTGTTGTTTTATTCACACTCTTTGTGATGCTGGCAAACAGATGTGTGCGGGGGTCTCTGCGATGTGGGTTTTTGAGTCCGGGGTAGTTGCCTTTCCCTGGATCTGTAATAGTTGGTTTACGGCCGAAATTAATTTCTTCTGTGTCAGGTACAACGGGTTTCTTTGCCTTGACCATGGTTCAGTATCTTTTTTTTTAAGTCTAGTGAAACGGTGTAAAACCGGGGAAAACAAAATTGGTTTCAAGGCCGTCACGTGATGTTTGCAAGAAGCGGGAAACGAAAGCCCTTAGAGCAGTGCAACTGAAAATTAGGTTGGATTGGTTCATTTGGGAGAGAGGAGGGATGTAGCGGTGGCGCTGCATGATGCATTTTCGTAGGAGCATACGACGTGTATGCTGGAGCAAGACGGGATCGGTTTCAAGGTTGGCGGTCCAAAAGATGCAGTTGAAGGGAGCCTCCCGGTGAGTTCGTTGAGTTGATGGTGAGGTGCTGGTTTTCGTTTTGTGGAGAAGACGAGTTGTGCGGCCGGAAGCCCAAGGAGGCGCTGCGGTTTCAGTCGTTGTTGTTGGTTTTTCAGAAAGGACGAAAGGTAGCATTTTCGTGGGACTTCGAATTGAGTCCATTTGAGGATCGGTGTAATTCGAATGGTTCATGATCCTGGTTAAGGATCGATGGAGGCGGGTGGAATGAGGCTTTCGGAATGGGTTTCCGTTCTTCGTTTTCGTTTCTTCAGTTTTCGTTTTTGGAGTGAAACGCTTTGAGGAAAATTCGGAAGGAAAGGGACTGACGAAATATTTTGAATTTGTTCCAGCTTCTTCGTTATTTATGCAGGGGAAGGTGATGTTTCCCTTTTCAACGGAGGAACGAAAGAATTGGTAGTCAATTGTCTTGGTATGTTTTTCCTTTCTCTGCTCGGGGTGATCCGAAAGAGGCCAAACGGTTAGTCGTTGTTGCTGACGAGTTTTCGAATGGGGGGATCGGTCCTGGAAGGCGACGGGAAGAAAGCTACATTGTTTTTCCCTCCAATGGCGGAACAAAAGGAACAAAAGGATGGTGATCAGCTATGTTTTCCACCTTTCCGAAAGGGCATAGTGAGGCTCATTCCTCAAGGTGGATAGTCATCCGTGAGGGGCGGCATGTTTTTCGGTTCTGGTGTCAGTCAACTTGTCTTGGTTTATGGTCTTTCCAAAAGGGCCAAGATAGGGCAGTCTTCCACCTTTCCGAAAGGGTGAGTGAGGCTCTTTCCTTGTCAAGGTGGATAGCCATTCGAGAGGGGCGACTTGATTTTGGTTCTGGTGCCGGTCGGCTTGTCTTGGTTTATGGTCCTTCGGAGTTGTTGGACGGTGGAATGATTCCGAGAGCCGACAGTTGGGGGGTCCCCTCCGTCTTGGGTTCCAGTGGTGGAGCGTAAGGATTGTCAGAGATTCGTCTCTCTTCAAGGTGGTGTGAAAGACCAAGGTCGTTCATTACGTCAAGATGGCAGGCAATCAGTTCCACGATGAGTCGTCAAGATCTGTGAGCTTTAGGACGGTGGATCGATCCAGGGAAATGACGGAAGGGGAGCTCCGGAGTCTTCGATTCTGTCGGCAGGACGAACGAAAGCTGGCAACCTGTTTCGGTCCATGCTTCCGCGAGGGTCAAGGGAGGTCATCTTCACGTTGAAGTGCTCGACGATCCGAAAGTTGGTGGACGACGAGTCGTCATAACCAACGAGTTTTCAGACGGTGGATCAATCCTGGGAGGCACATGAAAAGAGCCACGGTGTCTTCATTTCCATCCGTGGGATGAAAGGACTGCTGACGAAACTTGCACTGGTTCAGGCCTTTTGATTGGAGAAGAGGCTTACCTTCTTCATCGTCATGAGTGGTAGTCCGAAGAGTGGAGATGAACAATCTTTTGGAAAGCGACAACGGCCGAAAGAGAGTGTTGATTGATGGCTTGCATCGGGAGAGGGTTTTCGGACGGTGTAACGAATCTTGATTCGGCAACAGCACCGGCGAGAATTCTTCTAGTGGTGAAACGAAAGGATCTGTCAACAAGTCGTGATTGATGATGCTTTCGGATGGAGAACACGAAACGTGCTTTAAGGCTTGGTGAGCAGTCCGAAATGTGGGTGGACAGCGAAGTGTCGTAACCACAGTTTTCGGCAGGTGGATCGTTCCCAGGGGTCAACGGGAAGGGAACCACGATGGTTTCGTTTCCAGCGTTGGTCCAAGGAATGCAGGTGTGGAACTTCAGGGCCGACAGTGAGTCGTTAGTGGCTTCATCGGGACGGTCAGGAAGGGACCTGGTCTTCTTCAGTGTTGAAACAGTTGATTCGAAAGGAAGATTGACGAAAATGATGAGGCTTTCGGATGGCATAAGGGTTCGAAAGCCACGAATTGGTCCGATGTGGAACCGAAAGGCTAGATTATGCGCCGTCGTTGTGATGGCATGCACAATCAGAGGGTGGCAAGTTAAAAAGGTGGTTTAAAGGCCGAGTTGATTGCGTGGTTTGGTGTCGGTCTCAGAAAGCAAAACCGAAACCTGTTTTTAAGCCTCGGTTGATGACGGGATCGTCGTCTGACTGCGTTGGCTTGTACAGGAAACAATCAGGGACTCTCGTCTGACTGCGTAGGCTTGTACAGGAAGCAGTCGGGGACTGTGGCTTCTTCCGTCTTGAGGAGGGTTGAAAGTGGGATTGTAGGGTACACGCCATTTTCGTCAGTGAAGTGTATCCGCTTCTGAGACGAAAGAGGGGTTCGGGCCGGTGCCTAAGGGTGAGGTGGATCGTCCCAATTTCCCAATTGGAGCCGTAGGGATGGCAGGGTGGTTGTTTGAAGGATTGAGTTTCTTGGTTGCTTGAGATGAAAGCTGAGAAGTGCGTTTTCGGCTTTCTTGGCTTGTGGTAAAGCCATCAGTACTGAGTGTGAGCATGACATACTGATGACGTGCAAGACGGAGGCGGCAACGGGTTTTCGTTTGTGTGCTTTCGGATAGCAGATTCGATGAACTGGATGAAAGATGCTATGGCAGGTTCCGAATTGGTGGGGGTTAAAGCGATGCAGCAGCCTGACGATAGTTCATTTTCGCCTCACGGCAGGATTCCAACGACGAGAGCCGAAAGCCACCGGTCGTCGAGGAAAGCTACCGGTCGGCTCAAGCTTTCGAGATGAAAGCTTGAGCAGTAGTCGTTTTCGGTTGTCTTGAGACAGAGCAGCCTTCGAAGCAGCAGCATCAGGTGTTGCGGCCTACTTCGGCGGAGAATCCATATTCCAAAACGAGAGGTCGGGAAATGGGGAGCGAGGTGACTTTAGGCAACCTCTGGAGGAAAATGAATGACGAAAGCATTTCATGCTCTCGCTTTTATAGAGGAGGACTGCGTCGCGCAGATGCATTGAGGGCTTGCAAGCAGGCGGTTACAAGCAGGGAAACAACATTGAGGTTCAATGTAATGGTAAAATTAACAGGTTAAGATGTTTTCCAGGGCAAAAAGAAAGATCTTTTCGATTCACTTGATGTCCAGTCACTAGTTTTATTAAGCCTTAGAGCATTCTTTATAAAAGATAAATTAAAGTGTAGTTGTTTGCCGTCGCTACCATTAGAAAGTGGCTGAAATACCAGTAGGCTATCACTTTTAGTGCCATTTCAGATCAATATAGCAAACTTACATTAAAATGTAATTGTGGTTTATACTTTTGTAATGTTCTATTCCAGTGACCATTTGACTAGAATAAACATTATCGTTCAGGATGGCATAAGGGCAAACAATTGTATAAAACACTAATCAAGTATAAAATAGGTAGGCTAAATAATAAGCAAACATCCAATTATACTGGGCCTTTAATCAACACTCCGCTGTACACAATATTGACCCCACATATGGCCAATTAAATCAGTGACAGATTATTATGATTTGATTGTATGATTACAATGATTTGACATGAGTCTAACGAATGGCATTACGGATTAAGTCGAGCGGTAAACCTAATCATTATTATATTCTCATAAAGTAAATTAAAGGAACTCGGGTTAATTTAGTAGCGTACGGATTGGTACTAGTTAAGCATAGACACAATTAGCTATTGCTAATCAATCAGAATACTTAGCTCATTAATTGAAGCTTGAGTGCGGCCATGGGCCCACGGGTCGGCTGAGCGGCGAAGCCCCGTCGCTAGCTCGGCACGGAAATCTGCCTGGCGTACGTCTGGATTGCGGCCTTCGGAATTTGACTGGCGTGAACTAGTTAGCGACTGGTAAGCTGCTGGTGATCGGATGATATCACGCATTCCGAGGTTCAGCTTAAATACTGTGGCGTTATCGGCCATGATCAATCCTTGTAGTATTGATTTATTATTGAAATGCTAAATATAGTAACATTTGGACAGCTTGGGCCCTTATCATTAATTGGGACCTCTCCGCCTGTCAATCATTCTATTGTTGCGTTCGGGTTTATTAGTTGTTCCCCGTACGCGGCACTTTGAAGGTATATGCCGCCATCCCGTGTGGGAGGGACTTATTGTTATTCCACGTAGTGATCGATCATGAGCGACGATCTTATCGTAATTAAATCTAGTTCTAGAAAGTCATTTAGCTTCTACGAAACTATCGTAAATAATGTCAGCTGGTAATGCCATCTTTTAAACTCTAACAATAGGTGTAATTACACTTGTTCAGTCTCAAATGATCTTGCCGCCTCTCGGTCGTCTTTGAAGAAGGACTCCCAATTATAATTGCTATCTGGAGTCGTTTTGATCTATCCGAATAAATACTCGGCTCAATGCATTTAATAAATGTATGATATTATGCAGTTATGCATTCAATTAATTAATTGTATTGTTTCTGTTATGAATATTAATTAAGCCATTAATTATTTCCCTACATAATCCCTGTTCATTCTAAAATCATGGTACCTTTTTAGTGGTTCCTTATTTTAGCTTCCAAACCCAGTTCATTTATAACAGAAACTGCTTTACATAATTAAGCAAAAATTTCGCATTCACCGGCGGCCCAAAGTTAATTGCCGTGTGACTAGGAAAAACGAACCTTTCTTTGAGGTAAAAAAACAACCTTCACAGAAATCAGGGCAATAATTATGTACAGCAAGATTAAATTGCTATATTAATTAAGCAATACTAGTCTGGGTGGAATTTTGGAATAAAATATTGTATGGCTTAAGTGCATGCAAGACTCGAGAGCGCATTCTCCATGTGACTGAACTCAATATTTTATAAAATCAACTTTGTTGCTGTTGATCTGAAATAAATGATATTTCGTTTTCCTTGGGCTGGCCACACGGATTTGTTTACCCTCTCGCTTTCGACGAGGGAGGCGTGGCACTTTCCCATATCGTGTTGTGCTCTACTTTTGACCTCGAGTTGGGCACTGGTCCAGCCAAGGTCGTTCAAGGCTGAGTGGGTTTCCTCTACCCTCGGTAATTACGTTGCCAACCATTTGGCCTACTTTCTGCTCTAGCTGGGGGAGTGAAAGAAAACACAAGCGTTACTAGCTATGCTTCATTAACTTTCAACATTCTCCCTTTGAAATCTCGTTTCTTGCCTCTTCACCTTTGGAAGAAAAGCCACTTTTTATAGCCAAACTTGACTTTGATTTGCTCCCTTGGGCAAATAAATAATTAATAAAATATGGAATATCCATGGTTCGATTCGAACAGTACTATTTGACCTTGTCAAATTTAAATATTTTCCTGTAGTACCAATAGCAACGAGATTTCATCGGAATACACAGTTTTCATAGATAATAAAATATCATATGCATGCTACATACATGAGTCGCCCAGAAACTTGTATGTTTTTTAATGTATCACTTGTTTGGTCTCGTATTGGGACTCAAACTGGCGACCAAGTTATCAAAATCGTTTCATCATGCTTTTACTTAATTAGTAATATTTTCATGCTACATAGTAACAAAATAAGCATTTGAACAAGGGTGGGGACAGGATACCTGTTTCGTTTACCCCGTTAAGTCGTATTCGCTTAACCCCTTAATGCGAGTGTCATTTACTGTTATTCCCAATGAAAATTTTCACGATTGTGTGCTTATTGCGTACTTAATATTTAAATTATTTCCACATACTCCACGTTTAGGTGGTATTTTGTTAGTGTCTGCATTTGAGTCTATGTTTCATTTATTCAAAACGGCATAGCGAGTACTGCAACTCATTCATATATGCGGTCTGGTTGATGTGGCGTGAACAATATATTATGTGTTTATTTGTATTTGTTTCACCCATTTTGACTACTACGAGACAGTTTAGACTAACCCGGGGGAAAGCCGTCAATCGTAGCTTATTAAGAACGTGTGTATTCATGTTTGTCTGTTTTCCCTTTTGACTACCACGCGACAGTTCAAACCGACCGATACGGAAAGCCGTCTATCATGGCATTTTAAGAACCTTGTTCATGTATATGTGTGTCGACCCATTTTGACTACATGCTCAGGTCGAACCTAACAGTAAGGTTCCGCCAACAAACATGAATTTTAGGAAATTATTGCGTTGCCTCACAATAAATATGTTATACCGCCAGAATTGTGATCTGTACAATTCTCGACCCTAATGTCGTGCGATGCTCTAGCGACTCGTATTCGTTACTAGAGTGCTTGTTATAGAGTGATTTGTCTGTAAGGTAATTACCTTGAAAACGAGCTCTTTTACCTGGAAAAGAACCGCTTTATGCCATGTGCTACCTGCACTGGTCCTTCTGAACGTAAGCGACTAGAGCACAGGCGTATTTAGAAGACTGGAATTCCAAAATTCCAGAAACCTATGATTTAAATTTTAAGTCGAATTGCAGCAATCATGTAACGCATTTTTTTTTCATTTATGCTGCTGTATTATATATTTTATTCTAATTCGGGTTTGCACTAATCTGCCGGAGCACGGCAGTGTCGCATCTAAATATTACGACTTGCAAACTGTTTATTTTAGAAAATGCAAGGCACCCGTGAAATTCCCGGTATCTAAGCGTTGCATGGCAAGCTGTTTAACTTAGAATATGCATGACATGCGGAAAATTTTATCCCGGTATCTAAGCGTTGTATCTACAAACTGTTTAACTTAGAAATAGCACGGCATCCGTAACATACGGTATCTAAGCGTTGCGAACGCAAGCTGTTTAACTTAGAAGTTGCGCGGCATCCGTAAAAATTTTCCCGAGAACCTAAGCGTTGCACGACAAACTGTTTAACTTAGATTAATGCATGCTTCGTAAAATCAGCGGTCACTAAGCGCTGCATAGCAAACTGTTTAACTTAGCATATGCCTGCTTACTTTAATTTTGAATATCTTGTTCAGAGCGATGTTGCATCGCTTATAAGGTGACTAGCACCGGAAGTCAAAACAACTACATTTTTTTTCAATTAATGGGACGGATTCCGTCGGACTTCCATGTCACTGAGTGACGGTGTAACTACAGCATAGTTACCCTGGGCAAATCAATAATACGAGTTGGCCAGACTCCATCGTTGATTTGCTAGGTTATAAGACTGCACTTACAACACTAAGTTCACATGCGGTTGTTGCCAACCAGGAAACAGTAGCTTCCATCATGGGGTAGATCTTTCAAGGTGTTCACTACGACCTGAATAAATGTGTGTAATCTGTTCCTTAAGGAACTTACATGTGAGGTACTTCGACCTTAGTGCAACCGTCAATTTGAAGTTACGTCTGGATTCCAGATCTTAAGCGTACCTCACCTCTAATCAAGTTGGATTCACATAGCGAATCATATTACGTAATTAACGTTAATTGCGCTGTACCATAGGTAGCAGCAGTGTAATTACACGTTAGCATTTTTACAATTTGTAAAAGGAATGTTTTCCCAAATTAATAATTTTTACAATGAGTAAAAGGAATGTTTTCCCAAGTTAACTGCGTTTTACAATGAGTATAAGGAATGATTTCCCAAGTAATAAGTTAATATGTATTTCCCCATTAACTTAAGAAATTTCACAGTTTTAAGATTGCATAGCAAGTGTCATTAATTTATAAGTGTCGTGGCAAGGAGGGGTGGGGTGTATGATTTACACAGATGTTTTCACCACAAGGCTAAGAATCACTTATCTCCTTATTCATTAATCCTGGATCATGATGGAATGATCCCTGTTCTATGATTCAGCCTCTTTTCTCCATTTTTCTGCCATCCGGACACTTTACCACAATTCACTGTATGTTGCACAATTTTTCTGAAAATACATGAATTTGGACTACATCAGTTATGTTACATTCACACATATTTTAGTTTTATCTGAAAGCATGTCACAATCATTTACACTTTTGTGTATGTTTCTGTGACCGTACACATGAATTAAATGATTTTATTTCATAGAATAATGTTTCAGAATTTTCTTTTCTTGATTCAAAGAAATTCTGTATTTTCCCACTATAGGGCGAGTTCGCTAAATTTAGCATCTTGGGTGGGTAGCAACTGTTGCCATGGTCAAGGGTGAGTCGTCTTGACCTATTTTGACCATCCCTTTCACTTGCTGATGCTTCCCCTTGAGCATAATCACTCTCTCTGCTGAGGGAAGGGGGTGGGCAA
>JAHWFP010089267.1:0-35966 GCA_023313725.1 Lithobius niger
GCTGTATATCAGTGACCTGGGGACTAATTGGGTTGCCAGTTCGAATCCGAGTCATGCCACTCCGACGAAACGTGAGTGCATAACGGTGGCTTACTGTACTTCGTTATTTCTAGTGTATGATTTTCGCTGTACGGCTTGTTTTCCTCTTTACTTCACTCAGTTTACTGGAAAGCCTCTGGAGAACTTTTTCGTTGCTGTACTTATGAGTAAACATTGCGGTGTGAAGGGGTTAAAGTTGACTTTGACTACTGCCAATGGCATAATTTGTTATTCATGTATGGTGTCGTAAATGTCACATGAACGCAATAGCTGTTGTGGTATGGATGTGTAGGCGGTATTTGCTGTTACCTGCCAAAAAAATAAAACCCTAAAAACCCACAAACTTTCCTTAGTGACAAAGAATTTATTGTTAAAAATTTTTTTCAGAACTAAGCAGTAATGGGACAATTGACTTCAGGATTTGGTATTAATTCATCAGACCAATTCCATCTTCAGGGAATTGGTGGTGTTGAGCTGAACGTAAGATTAAAGACGGGAAAGCCAAAGGCTCACAAGAAATAACAAATACAGATGCAAACCTATTTACGTTTCCTTTTGGACTTATATGTCAGACTGCCTGAGCGGGGAATCGAACCCAGGACCTTTGAGATCAAAGGCCAAGGTCCTACCGTTGAGCCAGACCGCTGAGGCCGTGTCAGTCTGGCTCAGCGGTAGGACCTTGGCCTTTGATCTCAAAGGTTCGATTCCCCGCTCAGGCAGTCTGACATATAAGTCCAAAAGGAAACGTAAATAGGTTTGCATCTGTATTTGAACGTAAGATAATGCCAGATAATGAATTATGGAATTAATTTTACGACTATCCTATTCCACGGAACAATTCAGTCAATGTTCCATGTAGTTGGACTTGATTTGTCAAGTCCATCATCTGAATTACCATATGTGGCTTTAATTTGGTTATGATTTCGTTTGACGTGATATGATTTGGCAGTGACTAAGTTGGGATTGGATTTGTCTCACTAATTTGAATCAAAATTGATCTGAAAGGAGTCGCTTCTCTAATGGAAATTAGACCGAAAGTTGAACTAACTTGCTTAGCCTTCACTTGGTAAACTGGTAATGGGCTCAAATCAGCCTAAATGGAGCTGTGCCCATCACTGGAACAAAATAAGCCTTCTTTCAGAGTCCATGGCCACTTTTACTTGTTTGGTGGTAACCTAGATCACCACTAAACCCCACTGCATTCGGCATCCCCCATCCCTTTTATCCGTATTGTCCAAGTAATAGCTTGTCCATTCACCAGCAAGAGCACACAAGGAACGCTCTGTTCCCTCGCCACCACACTGTTCAGCGTCACCCTCCCACAGCATACACAGTGCTACATCCTCAGCCCAATATTCTCGATAATTTGGTAACGACAACTTCCAGGACATGAAACATCCCCCAGGTCTTTCATCCGTATTGTCTAAATAGTCATCAGTGAACGAATCAAGTTGGGCACAGGATTCTCTTGGAGCTTCACCACCGCATTGTTTGCTGTTGCCCTCAGCCAACCATCGGAAACAGATCGCCACTTCTTTAAACCAATGTGCAAAGCTAGTGGTTGACAACATAATTCCCCAGCTCATGCGGCATCCCCCCGGTTTCTTGTCCAAGTAGGTCTTTATGTTATCGTAGTAAGGCCTGGTGAAGTTATTTATCGAGGCACAAGACTCAGGTGCGGCACCTCCTCCGCATACATCCCCATCATCCACCGCGTATGACCTGCGAGTAAGAAAAGATTAAAAAAAAATCATTTATGCAGCTTGATAGAATACTATCGCCATGGTAGCAAACAGTCACATGATGTTGAATACCATAGAAAAGGGAAATTATATTCCTTTCAAAACTTCATGGGTTTCCTCTTTGCAGTGAGTTTACTTTTTTAAACAACCTATCTATCGTTTTTAACTCAAAAGAAAATAAATGTCCGATGCAAAACGCCGCAATTTGTGAATTCTTTACGGTGCGAACCGAAGTTGAGGACCTTCCAATCTGCTGCTGATGTCTGTCTGCTTGTATCCACAGTATCTTCTGAACCTAATCATACACGGCGATAACCGTGTATATTTATGATTGAAGTCCTCTCTCCAGCAAAACTAAAACTATTCATTTATCCGTTTCTAGTCTATATATTTCGACCAAACTTGGCCAGATAGTAGATAGCAACTTTTCCCAACTTTATACCAACTTTTACGCAATTCCGTGCAAGAGTAAAAGTAGGAAAGCACACGTAAATTTGAAAACTTTTCACTTCTTTTGTGGTTGTTCTTGTTCTTGTGTGACACGGTTTCAGAAAAAACTACTGCATCTACCTAAAATCTGAAACATGATTTAAGCCAGAAATTTTCCTGGGCTTCATCCTCAGAGACCCACTTTTTCAATTGGCGGAGCCATTCCGGAGTTACGGGACCCTGGACGATCGTTTTGATCGTTTTACATTGTTTTAAACATTATAATTAGGAAACAATGCCACTCAACTCCAAACTCAAGATCCATTCTTCGTGCACGTGTTATGTCTTTGCTAAAAAATAGATTGTTGAAGGGCGAATGTGGTTGAGTGGTTAACGCTCGTTAAAGCCTTTGGAACCCTTTGAAACCCTTTGTGGTTGAGATTTGTGGTTGGGATTTGGGGTTGGGATTTGTGGTTCAGATTTGTGGTTGAGATTTGTGGTTGTGTTGATTTAGTTGGCTTGGATTGGTTTATTTGTAGCATTTGTACTTAGGAGTGTACGGTTTAGGACCACGGCTTCTGGGAAATAAATGAAATGAAATGAAAGAATCCGTGTTTCAGCTAAACGATATAGATTTAAACCAAACTAAGCTAAGTTGTTAACTTCGACGCCTTCGGCCTCGATATTGGCAGCTAGAAACGATTGAATGGCGTATTTATTTCGCAGATGTAAGGTTTCAGAGCTGGGTTGAATTGTTTCAAAGTGGCCAGCAACAATTGACTCATGATCTTCAGCCATACTGTTAATCTAAGATCAGCTGAGATAAATTGCGTTGTGAATGGAGTTAGTATCGAGCTCCTTTCTTCCATCCAGCTATGAAACGGGAAGCAACGCTAGTAAATTCGTATAGTACGTAGATTGCAACATAGCTTTATTTGTGGCTAACATTCCCTGTAACTGCTTCGAAAAAGCACGAATCCAGTTGGCCTCTGTGCCACTCAGCTTATATATTACCCTAAAATGGCGACATTTCAATTTCCAGCACGATTCTGGCATGAATGGTCCAGCTAGGGAACTAAGCCAATAGGGCATTGACATAACGTTGTATTATTGTATATAACTCTATGCTGGAGCCAGTAACTGGGATAGCTGCAAGAGTCACTGGAAGGGGAAAAGAAGGGCATCTTACTGAAGACAATGCTATTAAGAGTGGATTTCTTAGGCTACAATACGCTATTTTTGTCGATTTGTTGGCAGTTGCTGACATTTTTAAGCAAGTGGAATCTTTATTTTCCAATTACAACCTAGCAGCATAAGGAATTGGAGAAAACAACGTTGTTTTAAACCTATGAAATTCGCTCTCAAAGCACTGCCTTTACTAGAAGTGCCGTTGTTTAACCCTCCATTTTAATCTAGTACTCCTTGCAGCTATCTCTCTTGTAGCCAATATGACGTCACATGACGCTGCTCTATAACAAAGTGCACCTAATAATGACCAAGCTGTATTTTTTAATGGAGTTGATTTTAAGCGGATATTTATTGTTTCATTTAATTAAATACGTTTTTATTTTAATTCGTTAATGTATTTTTGTTAGGCTACAAGGGAGAGTACGTTAAATGTACTCGTAACACCACCTATTGCCAAACTCTCGCTCACAAAAGCAGTGACACCATTGTTAATAGCGCTGTTTTTGCGTGGATCGTGAGAACTGCTTTCCTATTTCCGTCGTGAAACGTCCGATGGGAAAACCAAAATTTCGCTATATTCAATGAAAGACGATGGTTGCCGTCATTTTCACGCCGTCAAATTTTAAAGATGATCTGCCGATTCTGTGGAAATTTGTTAGCTCTACGTAAAGTGTGATGTCGGTAGGCAATTAGCCAAACGCAAGTGAAAACAATTCGACCAGGGTGAATTTGGGTATGCAGTTTGGAGTAATCAAGCTGCAGTGCTGCGCATGGCGGGCTGAACAATGCGACTTTGGCGCGTCCCTTACCCCAGTCCCTTTACCAATAGGGCAGCGTCACGTGACGTCATATTGCCTACGAGTAGCATCTGTAGGGCATAACTACAAGGGGCACTAGATTAAAATGTAAAGGGAAACAACGGCAATTCTAGTCAAGACACTGCTTTGAGAGTGGATTTCTTAGGCTTAAAAAAACGTTGTTTTCTCCAACAACAAAAATCGCGCGTTATAGGCTTAAGAAACTCAGTCTAATAGCATTGGCTTCAGTAAGAACGATCTTTTTTCCCTCCAGTGCCCCTTGCTGCTAACCCAGTTACCGGCTCCACCATAGAGTTATATACCATAATACTACGTTACGTCACTGTTCTATTCAACCTTGTGCTCGCACTGTAGCTTTCTATCTCCCTTGGCCTTGTTACTGTCACTACAGCTTTCCAGTGGCAAACACAGATGGCACCCCATCCAAAAATTTGTTTTCTAATTTTTCCAATTCATCATAGTTTGTTTGTTTGTCAATTTGGCTGATGCAATGACTAATTAGGCAATGGGAAATGTGTGAAAATCATAAATGTGAAAATTTATAGACATGAAATTCCTGCAGAAAATTAAGGTAGAGATGCAGGTAAGACGGTATGACCTTTTGTACATTCACAGTCAATGCAAGTTGTGATATCTACCCAAAACCAAAACTGGTGTAAGAAAAGCCGCCAAGTTTTCAAAAACAGTCGGTCTTTGAAGGTAGTGATATCATTCAACCAAGGAAAGGCCGCCAAAGTTAATACTTAGTAACGTTAATCGCACCGAATAATAATTTGGACATTAAATGAAAACTTGAAGATTGCTGCCGCCAGTACCAATGTTCTATTTTTCATTTTAACTTTCAAACTATTGATCGGTGCGATTAACTTGGCTAAAAGGATTAACCTTTGCAGCTTTTCCCTGGTTGAACGATATCACTACTTTCACAGGCCGACCCGTTTTGAAAACTTGGTAGCTACTCATACCAGTTTTGGTTTCGGGCGGTTTAAAAATGTACACAGCTCTGCTCGCAATTATTTACTAAATATCTCAAGGAATAACTTGCCTGTAACAGAGTTTTGTCCTCTTCATGAACCAATCTGGTATGTTTCTGTCTTCTCTGCAATGATAACCTGCACTACCGCAAATGTACGTCATGTGTTGTTTGCAAGTACGGTAACAACAATCTCCGCCATCCCAGTTCTGTCCCTTATTGTTGCATACAGAGTCGCATCGGCCGTTGCCTACCCATTCTTTAGTACACGTTCCATCGCTCGGAAAGGTTTCTGGTACGGTAGTTCCAAGCATTAAAACCAGAAAGGCTACTCTGGAATGCTGCATCTGAAACCATGTAAGTAGGCATGTGTAAGCTTGTACAACTGAAGACCAAAGGCGAAATAAGATAATTTCTATTAATTTATTGCAAAAATAGGGCTTTTAAAGAAAGAAAACCAATCGGTAACAAAGAAAATCGGTTCCATATATTATTATTTATCTCAAGGACGGTAGCCTTCCACAGGCCATCTGCCCAAAGGGTTTCAAAGGGTTTAACGAGCGTTAACCACTCCTGGTCATCTGCCCGAAGCCCTAAGGCCCTATGTCTGCAACAGCCAGATTCCCAGGCGGTCACCCACCCAAGTATCAATCCAGCCCAATGCTGCTTAACTTCGGGGATCTGACGAGAACCGGTGTTTCCAGCACTGCAAGGCCGCAGGACTTTTATTAATTTCCGATTTGTCCATCTGCCCTACAAATCAACAACAATGCAAAATCAATACAACAAAACGCACCTTAACTCCCAACACAATTGACCTGGCACGAAACGACCAGTTGCCTCCAAAAAAGCCACTACTGCCGTCAAACGCAGTAGCATATAACATATAGTATTTTATACATAACAATGCAAAGAAAGAATTTGATATTTGCCAATTTTAATACGTCTCTAGCGAATATAAGCCTTTGTTAACAAAGCGTGTACCCAACTAGTAACCCATAACTCTTTTTGCTACAACTTTTTCAAATTTTAACGGATTTTGACAATCAAGTACACCATTCGAAGCGTCTTTTCAGAGCTGTGCAATCTTTCCACTGTGTGTCGATAGACCAACCCGTTTTCGAAATAGTCTAAAAATACTCCTGTGTTATTTTTGCTATAACTTTTTCAAATTTTACAGATTTTGACAATCAAGTACACCATTCGAAGCGTTTTTTGACAGCTGTGCAGTGCTTTTTACCGCACGTCGATAGAGCAAACCGTTTTCGAAATATCTTCATTAATCTTCGTAATCCTGAATAATCTTGCAGTTCATGCACTTTTCAGCCGATTTTTTCAGCCCATGTTAAAGCCGAAATTTCGATGCTTAATTTTTCAACATTTTCCAGTGAAATTTGCTATATGAGTTGTGTGGGACTTGGCCAACACGCGTACCAACTTTTATTAATTTCCGATTTGTCACATTGGTGATCTGGACTTAAGCTGGAATCATGAGTTTCATTTTTGCCTTATACGGTGGTGAGGAGGATGGTGGACTTTTTTGGACTACAATGGACTCTACAGACTAAACCAATTGTCGCAGAAAGCTGGTTCTTAGGTCATTTGAAAGATATACTTCCAGAGATGTTCCTTTTATAGAAATAGAAACTGGTCGTTCCATTCTAGAGTTACGTTGGACTGAACGATCAGTTTTATTGTTTTACATTGTTTTAAACCTTGTTTTTATGCAACAATGCCAATCAGCAAACGCTAGACGCAAGGCGTTGACTGGAGATTAAACAAAAGCTAACAATGCTGATGATCCAACAATTCACCCTCATTTTCAGGAAATGTGAAGAGAAAGCATTAGCCTTGTTACGAATTCGTTATATATTGATTTCATGTCACTCTCCCGATTAAATCTAAAATTACCGATGTCCATTTGGCTTGCCGTCCTATATTACAAATAAAGAACTAAGCCGGTCAAAGAGAGCTGCAGACAAACCAAATTCCAAACTGAATGAGCGAGTGAAGCGAGAGAAATTCAGTTTATTTGCAACGAGTGCAGAACATCAACTTGGTATGTCCGTGTCAAGAATTAGAAAACAAGAACAAACTCGATTGACGTTTAAGGTAAGGTTTAACTTATCCGATGTCAAAACAGCAAAGCAACACAAATAAACTTTCCTGTAAAGTTTCATATACCACAGTGTTCCTGTACTGCTTAGTCCACTGACGTATTCAACCATTAGACACATAAATAAAATAAAAAAACCATGTGCCAACTTTCAAAATTATTCTAAGAATAATATAGTGCATAATATAGGTTACACACTCGTCTACTTCCGGGGCTAAATTTTCCAGCAATACGGCGCGTTTACGCAGCGACTCGCCTTTGCATTCTCGCAGCTAGAACTCAATCGCGATGGCAAAGATGACATTGCCATGGTAACAACGCTAAATGGATTAGCTAAAACCCACATCGTTTGAGTAAATACTTGCAGTCTCATAATCCGTGCTAATAATATAAAGAATTCCTCATGACGAAACAACTTTCCCAAACGCTTCTGAACTCACGTTATTTGCCGTTTTCGTTGCGAGGCGGCAGACATAAAACCGCCGCCATGTTGGAGTTTTGAGGTGATTTCTAGCTTCTAGCTGCGAAAATGCAAAAGCGAGTGGTTGCATAAACGTGCCCTTATTCAAGTCTAGTCGCCTCCTTTCGTACATATACCACCTACATACACCACTTCTCAAGATTTAATATTCAAGCCTTCAGGACTAGTAGTTCAGTTATTTTCAACGACATTTCCAGGTTTTCAAGGAGTCGCGCGAACTCTGAATTACTTAATTTGTAGGCCTGTATTATGCACACAAAGACTGGTTTTTATGATTTTTCAATCATGTCGGTCAGCCAAGAAAAATGAACCAATCTGACCTATCTTGTTCTAAAGTAAAAACTGCAAAAACATGTGAATACACAGTATGGTTTCACGTGGACTAAACAGTACAAGAACACTGCGGTATATGAAACCTCACAGGAAAGTTTTTTTGTGTTCCTTTATTGGTTCGACTTCGGATAAGTCAAACCTTGTCTTAAATATCAAACGAGTTCGTTTTTGTTTTCTAATATATTATACTAGGTTGGGATGAGATGCACATTGCAAACTCATGCACACAGCAAACTCGTGAAGACTCGTTGAAAATGGCTCAAATTAATAAACAATGAGGAAATGGCTAAGGAGAACGGTTCAAATTAAATAAACAATGAGGAACGATAGCAATGAAAGACGATGAGATGGTTCATTCTTGGCACGGTAGCAAATAAAGAGGGCGAGCGGCCGACAATGTGAACAGGTGTGCCCTGTAATAATAAGTGACAAACGAAATAGTGCTTCAATATTGCTGGCTATTAGAGCCGAGTTGAATAGTTTCTAAGTTGGTTGAGTAACAATCACATGCAATCGTTGTTGCGGGCTTATGCCGCTGAGTATTGAAACGGGGAAACAGGCAATTCAGCCACACGGAGAATAAGAGTGGCGCCCTCCATTAAAACGACATTTACTTCCCTGGAAGAAGACCAAACGCCAGGGGTTCCTAGGGAGGGGGCAGGCATGGTGGGGACATATTCAGAGCACACAATGCAGGGAATGTAGGGGGGGGGGGGCGTAACGGGATGGCCCCAAAGGGGAACCAGCAAGACACCGGGGTTACAGTTAGTGATGATAATAAAATTGGCGTTAACGCCAAATAACTCGTAGATAAAGCTAAATGTTGAATGAAAGATAAAACGGCGAGCCACACTTCTGCATATGTTGTTGCACAGACTGGATTAAGGTTAAAACATCGCTTCACCAGTTTATGTGAATGGGGTCAAGGGAGCGCTTGCACATTGAGGCACTTTGGGCACTCCCCCCCCCCCCCGCCCCGGCCAGTGGATAGTGGGTGCTCTCTTGGGAGATATTATTATGAAAACAAAAACCATTAGGACAAAGGCCATACGATTATTTAGTACTGATTGCAGAGTTCCACGATCGGTATGAATATTAGTCTATTAGTTTTGTTTTTTTAGACACCAATTTTTCAGACCTTTGAATAATGCAGGGGGCGGAAAGCGGATCCTGCCTTTATCTACAACTTCCACTAAAAGTGTATATGTTGCTTAAATTTTTTTGTGCTCTTTGCCTTTTCCCCATTTGTGTCTCTGCTCCTCGCCGGCCCCCCCCCCCCCCCCATCCCAGGCTGAAAGTCAGCAGGTGCCAATAAAATGAGAAAATTGGCAGACTTCATCGGTGAAGTAGGAGAGTATGTATGAATTACATGAATTATTTTCATTGATCTTCGAAAAGTATTTGAATTTTTGAAGTAGAAATTTTCTTAAAAATTAAATTCAATTAAAGATGGGTCTAAAAATGGGAAAACGTTTGACATCCTGGACAACTATTTTCAAACTACAACAACTAGAACAATGTATTAGTAAAGTGATATAAGTTATAATGGTGGTGTGTGTATATATTCCAAGCCAGCTTAGTTTTATTCAATTTGAGTAAACGATTTAAACGAGAAGAAAAAAAATTAAATAGTTTGTTTTTTTGGCAGACGACATTCTTTGATTGCCGGAAATTAATGACTGCCAAACCTTCCCATTTAATAACCTTTTATAGAAAGCATTTCAAAACTCAAAACATATTTGATTGCCATCATTACCTACAGGAATGTTGGAGAATACACTATTAGCAAAAACTTGAACAAGCCATAAAACATCAACCGAAATAAAATTAAAAAAAAGTAGAGCAGAGCGGTTGGGCCTTGTTTTTTCTTCTTCTTTTTTTTTTTTTGCTTTTTGCTTTAACAAAAATTAGTTATGCATTAATGGCGCTTTTTTTCTGGTGAATAGGGTCTACAAACCTATCTTTTTACAAATCGACGTATAGGAGATCGCTAACTTACTAAATTACATACGGAGGCCTACAAAAAAAAAAAAAAAAAAGACAGCGAATACAAAGAGTTATTTTACAGATCGGGAGTTGACATTTCTGGCAGGTCGCATTAAATAACATAAAAATAACGTAGTTGGGGGGAAGGGGGAGGGGGGTTGGAACCCACGCGATCGCGACTTGAGAAAAAAAAAACCTACGCAGCCATCGTGAAAATGTATACTGTAACAAAAATTCAATTAATGTGGCTTGCAGTACTAATAATATTGTAGTTAGTTTGCCTCAATACTTACTATTCTGTTAAAATTAGTCAATATAGTTACCTTGGCTTTAACTTTTCTGCAGGTTTAAAGGCAATTTTTTAAACTTAATGGTGGAATGATCACGGCCTACATCAACTTAACCCGTCACTGTAAACATGGAAAACAATTATTAAAGGCGTAGATATTTCCTGCAGGAAAAGGAAAGGGAAACGAAAGGAATGTGAAGCGAAACTTGAGGTGTAACATTCCAGCGATCAGAACGCATACACAGTAAACCGGAATCGCATACGTAAACATGCTAAAAAGAGTAAACTAAACTCACTTATTAATGTATGAAATGAATAAGTAGCGAAATGAAGATGGCTTTCAGTGCTGTAGCCACTGGTTATCAGGTTTTTATTTTTTAAACGTGTAAATAAGGAAAATGGAAACAGAGTAGCCGAAAGTGCACAATTTCAAACACAACCCGACTTTTCGAGTTGCCTCCAGCTCATTATTAAGTTAAAAAGACACGATACACTTAAAGGCACATTCCTCCTGCCTTATAACAGCCACAGGTCGCCTGCCTCCGCGCAATGTTACCATCGTAGGATCAACTGAAATAGTAGCTGCGTTCCTCGTTTCATTAAAAGAAATGGCGTTGTGCATTCGTTCGCTTGATACAAGCAAGTGCTAGATAGTGCCAGATTCTGCCCAGTTTCAATCGATAATAGTGCCACTGTAAGTCTTGTACGAATTTGCGGACTTGGAATAGAATTGTGATTTTCCTAGTTTTAAAAAATAAACTAAAATAAATAAATAAATTACAAAAATGAGATGTACGGCGCATTTTTCGATCCCGCAACGTGGCATCATTGCAGAAGCTTCGGAATCATTTGCTCGACGAGGTGGTTTTTCCGCGGACTCCAGCGAGTAAAGACCACCGACCTGCTAGGACTGCTAGGATTATTGCTAGGATTATTGCTAGAAATATAATGAACGAGTGTAGAGACTTGTCACACCGAGCGTTCCCCTAAGCGAAAAAAAAAAGATAACAACTATGTCGACTATGATAAACGTACTTATACCACGGCTGTGACGTCACGCTAACTTAACGCCATACTAAATTTCAATATGTTAAATCCCGTTAACCGTGACCGGAAATGTGCGTCATCGCAAAAAGTGTGGGTTATCAAGTTACCCCTCACTTTTGCCTATAACCCACACTTTTGACACTTCCGGATCACGCGACCGGGAACGCACGCACCAACAACCAGATACAGCGTCCAAAAACGCAACGCAATAAAAACTTACAAAGGAAATTACTTAACTTGCCAGATAATCCCGACTGAAATCCTATCCCTGTTAATTCTAACATGTCTGGCCCATACCTAAGTTTATTCACTTCGTCTAACTTCCCCCTCGCCTCTCCAAAAATTAAATGGAATGACCTTCATTCTTACCGATACACCTTATTGTCGTACGTTTTGAAACAAATCTCAAACTACAAACGCACAAAAAGAATTGCTTACCTTGTTGGAGTTTCCGCAATGTCTTTCTATCCTTGCTTCCTCACAAATCGAAGTGTATTCACTCCGAACCTTATTTCTTGAAGCAATTTTCACAAAACATAAACACATACACGTTTTACTTAAATACGAGTTATCTTGACGCCCCAACCGTGGTATAAATTAGTTAATGGTGAAAACTCACAGTTGCCGATTTTAAACTCGTGCCCCGCACTCGACATACTTGCATATCTCACTGGGCCAATCATCGCAGTCGTGGGTTTAAAATCGATAACGATGAGTTTCTTACCAATAACTATTACTTATCTGCCAGTATTTAACTGAAAATGCTTAGCAACCCCCTTGACAACGCTAGTATGGCGGTGAGCATCGATGGTGAGCAAGTACGTTCTAAACAACTGATGAGTGACGTCATTTTTGCTGGAAGCACTCTCTTTTGGTGCAGTCGATTGATGAGCAATTTCGATGAGTTGAAGGAAGTGCTTAGTGCACATGAAAAAGGTTTAGGTTGGATATATTCTGATGTTTTCGATTGGACGTTGATTATTAAAACAATTTCTGGGTTTTGGGAGGTGCTAGCTAGTGATAACCGTAATCGGCAAGTTGTTTTTAAAAAATTGCAGTTCGTATTGTAGCTCGTGAACTTAGAAAATTACCAATACTAAACCAACCACTTATGTTATTATTGCTGGAAACATCATGATTCCTAAATGGCTCGTCTAAAGCGCCATTCTGACGCCAAGTGCTGAATTCGCAAATTAACGAGGATTTGGAGCCATTCTCTGTCGAGAGATGGCGAAGCAGAGCAAGCCCGGCGCATCAATCAATAGTCGTGTCGTATTGAGTTGAATTTTGCACAGCGTTGTGGAAAGCAAAAGTGATAAGACAAAGGATGCTTTGAAACAATTTATGATATTTGCCAATTCCATGACAGACGGCTACTAAATTTTCTAACATTTGGGGCCGTCAAAGTAGCGCGACTGCTAACCATAGCATTTGTGTTTCACTTTCGTTTTCTCACGTTACTTCCTCTGCATCTTATCGCCATCTAGTGGGCTTCTCTTAAAATAAATTGTTACATTTTAAAAACGAAACTGCCCAATGTGTTTCGGTTTCACTTTCATTTTCTCGTACCGTTATCGCCATTTAGCTACTTTCTCTTGAATTTAGGAAGAAAAGTACCTCGAAATTGTGCTCTTGTGGCCATTATGGCGTGTAAACAGGGACGCGCGCAGTCTTTCAAAAAAAAAAATGCCGGGGGGGGGGAGACACTTGAAAATAAAAGAAAAGGGTCAAATTTTACATATCGTTGCAGTGACTGCAAAACTAAGTAACTGAATTTTTCATGATTTTTGTTTTTATGGTGTCAAAAGGTGACTGTAAGTATCCTCCGTGTTCTTGCAAAACCTTGTAGCAGTCAACCAATCAGAAGACTCCAAAATGGTCACGTGTTAAAACCTCGTAAATGATTGCTGGTGACTGTTTTCTAAATAAGTGTCTTTGTAGCTCAAGGATTTTCAATTTAAAGCCTTTGAATTACTTTTAACTGTTTAAAGCATCCATCTTTCTAGAGTTTATTCCGAAAAGAATTTAATTTTTTGAACTAAATAGAGCAGTTAAACCATGTTTTTCAGCTACGAGGTTTTACATTTCCACTTATGGCAGTTGTTGTTAGTGCAAACCTCGTAAGTGAAAACATTTCTTGGTGCTCATGTAAAATTTGCACTTAACGTGGTTTTGCAGTCTTACCGACGATAGTATTTTTGTTTAACTGAACGTCGTTTTTGTTAAAAGGGCAAGAAAAAAGGGCGTATATGGTTAAAAAAAAGGTATTTTGGGCTACGGGCCCGGCGCCCCCGAGGCGCGTACCCCGAGTGCCCCAATGTGCGCACACCCATGCATGTAAAAGATCCCATTAAAATTATCCCGCTTCATCTTCACCTAACCTTAACAGCACAATACGACGTTAATACTACACATACATTAATTCTACATAGGTTACATTTAATTTTCAACGTACAATGTTTCTGCTCGGATGCAGTATATAATAGTCATCGCCAATAACAGAATTGATGACGTGCATAAAACTGGTTTCATCAAGAGGAAACTAATTTTTTTTTCATTCAGAACAAATTGATGTTGTGCAAATTAGGGTAAATCAAGGTCACTGTTCACGAAAATGGATGCTTTGTGTGGGTCCGAGGGCAAGCTTCAACGTCTTCCGTGCCTTCCATTGCTATACTCTGTATCCGGTTGATAGTTCGGCGTTACTACTACATAACAGCACATGAATGTGCTACCACATGAACGCTGTACCACAATTGTGGTGATATGGTACAGCGTTCATGTAGTACAGTAAAGCCTCCCACAATTTTTTCCCCCAAATTACATGCCTTGCTCGCGCTGCCGCACTCGCCGCGGCTAAACATATAACATCAGATGCCGCAACCAGAAACTTGTCCGGCCAGAGGTAATTTCCGTTTGCTGGTGTTCTGATCGAAATCAGGTTTTCTTGTTGCATTCTCTTCTAGCGGTATGGCGTCGGCCTCACTATGGCTGTCAGTAGCGTTTTAACTAATTTTTTTTTAAATAAATAAGCGTTTGCGCAGGTTTTCGTTGTGAGTTTCTGAACCATAACGACAAAAAGATTCGACAGGGAGGTGAATTAAGTCGTTAGTGCGAAAAGTAGCCATTCTGTAAGTAGCTATTCCTTTAAGATTATATTCAGTTGGCTTGTTCATTACACGCATTACACGCAAGCAAAAACTAGACGGAAGAATGCCAACTGAAATAATACAGAGCTTTTATACCGATAGGCGTTGCTCATCGGTTTTCTGACGCCGATGCCCATATGATGGAATTGAAACTTGCCAGGAAGGAAGGTAAATTTAGAGCTTTGAAAGAAGACAAAGGTATAAATTTACCTTCTCCTTGCCAAGGATCTCGAAGTAATTTGTCCACCACCCAGCCAAACATAGGTTAGCAACGTAATTTCCCCAACCAATTGTCTCCTAATTCATCCGTTAACTTCTATCCATGGTGATGAATTACCACGTAATTACTGCACCTTGAACTAGGGCCTAATTACCGCTTCGAGAGGAACATTTTCCTTACTGCTGACGCCATGTTAATCGTGCTTCCGATACGACGAACCGTAAGAAATTGATTGCTAACGCCACTAAAGTTTGTAACACACTGCTCCGTTCCGTTCTGTCACGTTACGGCGCATTTCTGTTTTGATTAAAAGCACGTAAATTAGAGAAGCCGCGTGTACTGCTCCGTTTCGTTCCGTGATGAACCCTCGGCCGACGGACGGGATTGTTGAGGCAGAATCCTTTCAGTCAAAAACTGATCGTATTGGAGAAGTGTATGCACCTGCCGTTAGTTGACGGCCGTCGTCGTCCGTCACGTGCCTGCGCACAACGCCTTTCCGCTATACTAAATACAGATACGAACCTATTTCAGTTGCTCTCTGGACTTAAATGTATTCATGCCGGAGCGTAAAGCATTAATACCTAATTAAGTGCGAATTTCTATTTAACCCAAACAGAAATTTTACGGCCTGCAACGTGACGTGACGGAACGGAACGGAGTAGTGTGCTACAAGCTTAACACCTTAATGGAGTTAAAATCGGGCATGCGCATAAATCGAGTCATTCATGAATTTCGGCTAGCGATCTGTCTCATTGAATGCAGAAGAGCCCTTCCTCCGTGTAACCTCCCTCCGCCCCCCCCCCACAGGTTTTTTTCTTAGACATTAGACACCTCTAAAAACTATTTTCGATTTTCTTGCCCTTTGGGATAGTGATTATGAGGTCGATTACCGACTTTTCCGTACTATTACGATTGGAAATTTAAAGAAAGCATATTTTTTATCCAAACTAATATCCCACGTCCTACGAACATGTATGCATGCACAAAATCCCTGGTGCAAATCTGGCGTCTGAAACCAAGAAGTTGGGAATAAATCAAATTCCCAAATCCTTAGAAGAAAACCACTCTTCTACTGCCATCAAGGGGCAAACCGGAGTTGGGTGTTTTTTTTTGTACCAATGCAATGTCGAATGCAAAGTCCAGTGCCAGGTCATCTCAGTGATTCACGCTGGCCACAACTTGTGTTTTGGTGCAACGCAAACATTTTGATTTTCTTGTCAATACAGTGGCAAGAGAGGTAGCTGACACAGAAAACAAAAAGCTGGGGATCCAAAACGGGACCTGTGGGCCTTCACTAAGAACCCCAATTAATAAATAATTGCCCACAAGGTGATGGGTTAACTAATCAATCAGCATTTAATCATCGTCTTAGATTTTATTATTTATTGATTGGCGTCCTTAGTGTGTCCAGAAAGCCCATTTTTGGGGCCCCCTCACACTTTGTTCAGTAACTTCGCAATCAAAATGTTTTCGTCGCTCCAAACTACAGAAGTCTGTGGCCAGCCTTGAGTCCCAGTCCGGCCCCTTCGTTTTTTCGTTATTTCTCAGATCAATGTATCTTGTATTCTTGCACGTTCTGTCTTTAACTCTGAGTTAAAGACTGAACATATAAGAATACAAGATACATTAATCTGCGAAAAAGAGAATAAAAAAGGCCCTAACTGCTAGGCCTACTCAGCGCAAGGATATCTTGCTTACTTGCTAGGCTATCAACCAGCTATGCTACACAAGGACAGGCTCTACCTACGCTCCAGTAGCTAATTTCATTCTGAATTAGAAACTGTTCCTGGAGCCATAGGCGGTGTTTGTACCTGTTGCGCAGTTGGTTGAAAGCCCGGCAAGTAAGAACTACTTTGCTAGTTATTGTTTAATTATTTACCGTACTTAGCATCATCCTTATCTCAAAAGTGTAATCTTTCATACTGTACAGGAGTAGCCTAATCCCAAAGAACAACACATAGCGAACGCCTGCTCCGGAAGTCGCCAAGCCACTTTAACCCTGATGTCAAACTCTCCAACTTCGCCACGACCGAAACAAAAGCCTTAGCATAATCGATATATGATATCAGCATGGATCCCTTTATCAAAATATTTTGTTCGTGGATTTAAAGAGACGAAGAGTTGCAGATCTGTTGGAAGGGGAAACCAAATAGGTCGATACTTATAATCCAGTGGGTATTAGAAACTTAAGCACAATATCCCTGGAAATCCTCTTCGTGCCTCTGCATAGAACTGCATTGAAGAGGTGAGTCTGTAGTTTGTAGCAAGGGTGGCATCACCTTGTTTCAAAATTTGCTTAACTCGAACGTTTTGCCAATAGTCAGTAAGCAGGTGTTGAAATGTAATATTTTGACTAGTTAAAAAAAAATGCAATTTGTCAGGGACATTCTCGCAAGTTGGCCTTTCTGTATGGCTCAGTTTTGCAACATTACTTCTGACGTAGGGTTAAAAGGACATACCTTCTCACTCTTTTAGAGCATCCTGCGCGAAACTAGCCTTTGCAACATTTACATAGGTTAGAATGCGTGTATATATAGCAAAACTGTTGTTCACCAGGAAAACCTAAACAAATTTAATGTATTTAACGTTGCAAATACATTAATTTTTTTTATGTTTTCCTGGTGAACAACAGTTTTGCTATACATGCATTTTAACCTATGTAAATGTTGGAAAGACTAGTTTCGCGCAGGATGCTCTAAAAGAGTTAGAAGGTATGTCCTTTTAACCCTACGTTGAATGAATTAATTTCTGGTACTTATTTTAAGGGCCGTATAATAGTTGGGTCAGTCGTGGGATTCGAACCAGCATTCGCTTGGTTTGACGACGGGGATATTGACCACTAGGCAGTTGTTGCTCGCTCTGCTCGGGGTCCAAGGGGGCCCCCCCCTCATAAAGCTTGCAGTGCGAGTTGGGACTTATACTTTTTTTTACCTTCAGTCATAGGCTGCAACACGGGGTTAATGTGGGAGTAAAGAAAATTATATTAACCCTACGTTGCATGAATTCATTTCTGGTGCTTTTTTTTGTAAGGACCGTATGATAGTTGGGTCAGTAGTGGGCTTCGAACCAGCTTTCAGCTTTGTTCTACACAGCGTATTTATTTATTTCCTCATAGAAATATTCAATGTCAGTGCTTGGAGATTGAGTGAGGAAAAGCGGTCCTGGCTGTGTCGGGTTTGGGATCGCTGATTGAGTGAGCGAAGCGAACGAAAATCAGCGTTTGTTAGCCAGTATGCACATAAATCTAATTGGTCGGGTTTCCATTTTTGGGTGGATTTCCACTATGGTGGGTTTCCAACTAACACCATCTGTGCATCCCACGGGCTTCCTCTAGTGTAGTGTATAAATAATCAATTTATAAAGCATAAGTGGAGGGGCTTTCACGTCCCTTTCGCTGACCAGGACAACGCAGAGAAAAGCCATTATTTCGAGTGCAGTCCCATTATGTCAATAGCCTACTTTAAGTCCGTAATAGCTGCTTTACCGAATTCCTATAGGGATAGGCTCACTAGAGGGTTTTTTGGCCTGAGCGCGCTATCGCTCTCTTCCCATTTTGTTTTCCGTTTCGTTTAGTGTACATAATTCACGACGAGTTGTGTACATTTAATTACGTAGTTCTTCGGCTATTGACTACAGGGAATACAAAATGGGAGTTGCGGTCACAAGCGAAACAAAGTCAACAGGGCAATCCTCGAAGATCTCATTGGTTAAATGGTGTCCAACATGCATCCCTTCTTTCTTACACCCCTTCTAGACATTGATCCATTTACGACTTCACTGCGACCAACTCACATTAAAACCAAACTGGATATTTAAGTTTTCAGATTTTGGTTTGAATAGAGCGGCATCGGTAAACTCCCGTTTCGCCAAATCTCGTTTCGCCAAAAAGAAGGCAAATTAAAAGTATTTGACTAAAGGGCAAATTCCGTTTCGCCAAAACTAATTTGACAAAATTTTACGTACGTGAAATGTAATACCTTGTTTCTATGTAATGGGGATTTAAACGGCAAACATTTAACAGAGACGAACAGTGGTAGAATAAGGTTTATTTGCGTTTTGGAAACTGGCAATACACAGACGGAAAAACGTGTACTTTAAATATTGTTTAGAATGCTTGGTCGTCACTAAGTCAATGCCAAGGTTCTCTTTTAAGAATAGTTAGTTATACACATGGTGGTTACCCTTTCCCAAAACGGGATTTCCCGTTTTGTAGAATCTTGTTTCGCAGAATAAAAACAAAAAATGTACCATTGCAGAAGTTAAAGATGCATGCCTAATTGGAAGGCATTTGTGATCAGTTTCGATTTCTGATGTTATGTATTCGGCGGCGGCGAGCGCGGCAGCGCGAGGGAGGCACGTAATTTGAGGAAAATTATTTTGCAAAACGGGTGTTTGTCTGTAAATGTCATGTTTTTACTTTCGTGTGCCTAAAATTTCTCGAACGGCATTTAACGAATGGGATTTGGCGAAACGGGATTTGCCCTTTAGGCAAAAACTTTTAATCTGCTTTCTTTTTGGCGAAACGAGATTTGGCGAAATGGGATGTAACTGCGCATCAATAGGGCGAAATGGGTTGTGTCGAAACTATTAAGGACCTTGGCGTGTGGATTTCCAATGACCTGAAAATCTCTACTCACTGTAATATTATTGCATCGTTTGCAAAGAAAAGGGCCTTTCAAACAAAACGTTGTTTTAACTCAAAAAATCCAGAAACGCTCATTTGGGTTTTCATGGTGTTTGTTCGCCCATTGGTAGAGTATGCACGTCAGGTGTGGTTCATTCTCTGACCAAGAATATCAAATTCATTGAGTCTGTGCAGAGGAGTTTTGCGAAGAACATACCTGTCTATTTCAATTTGTCTTATTCTCGGAGAGTCTATAGCGTCTGAACTTGGAGTCCATTTGACTGCGTCGAGTGAGGGTTGACCTTTGCTTTACATACTAAAATTGTTACGTAATCAAATTGATCTGAATTGTGGACATTTTTTTCTTTGAGCCACAACATCAATAATCATACACTGAAACTAAGTGCCGGTTCTTTTCACACCGAAAAATATAAACATTTTTTTTTTCAAACCGGTCTGTCCCCGTTTGGAAATCCCTGCCATCTTCTGTAGTCTCCTCACCATCCCTTGCGCCTTTTAAGAGAAACTTAAACGTGATCAATTTGTGCTGTTTTCTAATGTGTTTTAAACTTTTCGGCTACTTTTCTGGTCTTTAACGCTCACGTCACGGTGTGAGTGGGTGGTAATTATTGCCTTTCCTGCTCTTACAGCACATTTCTATGTTTGTAAAATCAGTTTTTATTTTATATGATGTCCGTTGCCTAGTGACTAAGCCACGAACAAGCATCCTGTTTTTTGTTTTTTTTTTTGTTTTTGCTTCTACACACACTAGTGTGTCGTCAGAAATCTAAACAACTTTGGCAAAGACATTGTGTTTACGTCCAACTCATGAAAAACAAATAAAGTGTCAAAATAAAGCCAAGAATTGGTAAAGAGGCCACCAAGTTGAGAATGGTCCGGCCTCACAAAGCAGTGATATGAACTAAAATAAAAATAAATACATAAATTAAAAAACAAAATAAAAACAAAAACTGATAAAGAGTTGAGAATAGTTCGCCTCTCAAAGAAGTGAAATATGATATTAAAAATTAGAAAAATTACCACTCAAGCTATTGTTGACGTGGCACTTTATTACACATCTGCAGGCTAGTTGAGTTGAGACTAATACACAATTAAAAAAAAATATCAGTGACGTCATATCAAAAACCAAAACTAGCAAAAGGGACCACCAAGTTCCGAATGGTTCGGCCCTTCAAAGGAATTATATCAACACACCAAAACATTCGTCGAGTTATGATTATATTGGTGTGATTAGGCGTTAACTAATTAATGATTTAATTTGATTTAGCGAATATTTACTAGTCAATATTTAGGTATAGGATGGTGTTAGGCCCAGTACGCAAAGTTACTTTCCCCAGCACACAGAATGAGCCGAAAATCATTAATGGAACAGGTGGTGCCCTCTAGCTGCGATTGGTTGAAGAGGCAAAACTCTCCCTAGGGTGTTTGTATAGTCGCTTCCTCCAGCCCAAAACTATCCGAAATTAACATTGAATGTGCTCCGTCCGTATCATCACTCCATATTATGAATGTTTCCCCAATATGACCAGCAGCTCTTTATCAGTTTTTGTTTTTATTTTATTTCCCCAATATGACCAGCAGCCTGTTGACGGGTTTCAAAAAACCTACCAGTTTTACAAATTTGTCTCTTGGTGCCAATAGATGGAGCCACCTACCTACCCCCCCCCCTCCCCACCCTCCCACCCGTATTGACTCGCTCATCTAAATAGCTTAGTTAGTAGTCGGGTGGTACTGGATGGCCTTTTGTTCATGAGGCTTCGAAAATCCCCTGTTTAAGCACAAAACTTTGGCCTACGTATTGGGCGTATAATTACCACAGAACAGGCTTTTTTTTTTGGGGGGGGGGGGGGAAGAGGGGATTGGCGGGTGGTTGCAAAAAATAAAAAACGTTTTTGAGCACGGCTCCAATCTAAACAAGGGTGTTTTCGAACCAAAAAATATTGGAGGGGTGTGAGACTAAATTTCCGACTGGAACGCCATTTTTTTCGAAATAGTTGAGGATATTTTTTTTTTATTATTCACCCTCCTTTATTCGTAGACTGAACTCCATTTAAGCTTGTAGCACACTGTACTCCGTTCCGTTCCGTTCCGTTCCGACGACTGACGGCAACGGATGGTCCAACGCATATTGCTTCCGTCGCTAACTAACTGTTTCAGTCGGCTCCGCTGAGCTTTTAAATTTGATCGCCCCCAAAATTGGAAATGCAAATGAAGAAGGACTTGTAGTGACCTTAAGTAGGTAATTAAACAGAAAGTCGTAGTAAATTACGTATTAATTCTTTACGCTCAAGCACGATGACATTTAAGTCCAGAAGGCAACTGAAATAGGTTCGCATCTGTATTCAATAGGGGAAAACGTTGTGCGCAGGCGCGTGACGGATGACGACGGCCTGCGACGGGACGGGACGGAGCGGAGTAGTGCGCTACAAGCTTTATCCGACGCAACCTTTCACTCCCCCTTCGCCTCCCCCCCCCCCCCCCTTTGGCTCTGAGGCTAAATGTAAGCTGGAATAATCCATAATAAGCAGTAATCATACAGTAAAAATAATGTACAGCGATTTACGGAAAATTATGTCAATTATGTCGATTTATTACACCTGCCGGAAAATTTCGCACGTGCGTTTCTCCACGTAGGAAGGAGATACAGGCATAGTAATTAATAATCATATTGGATAATAAATGTATTTAAACTTAATCAAAGTCGTGAACATATTGCCGACATGAAACGTGTAGGAACTCTTATAGAGAATAATTGAGGAGCAAATGGCACTTTTTTGTTTATCCCTACAAAAATCGAATTAATTCATTGTAATATAATTCGTTTGGAAAAAGGATGTAACGTGCTATTACGATGGAAATTAATAGTTTTATTCCAGGACCTCCGTCCATTATTATATATCGACTGTTTTGTCGTTTCCGTTGTCGTACTGCCAGTGTTGATGACAGAATTGTCCCGTTTGTTGATAAGTGAATGGAGCGTACGTATATCTTGTGGACTTCAATGACCATAGTATAAAACAGAATACCGGTCGTAGATATCATCACTCGCTACCGAAACGTTTGTCGTTTCACGGGAAATTCGTCACGAAACGACACACGAAGAGCCGTTACCGCCGCCAACTGTTCTGTTCAAAGGTATGTAGTAATATGTCAACGGTTAAGTATAGCGTCAGGAGAAAATAAATGCATCACTTTACTTTAATAGAAAACAAAAACGAACTCGTTTGATGTTTAAGGTAAGGTTTAACTGATCCGAAGTCCAAGCAGCAAAGGAACACAAATAAACTTTCCTGTATGGTTTCAGATACTGCGGTGTTGCTGTACTGTTTAGTCCACGTGAAACCTTACTGCTGTAGTCAAATGTTTTTACCATTTTTTTTTACTTTCGCGCAAGAAACATCAGCTAATGATTGGTGCATTCTTCTTGGCTAAACGACATCGCTGGAAAAGTTAAAAAAAAAAAAAAAAAACTCATCGTCTTAAATGGCTTGTAGCACAGCATATGGGTAATTTAGTGTTCGTGTGAGTCCTTGAAACCCTGGATCTATCCTGGAAAGTAACAATGAAATTCCGTGCCTAGAAAGGTGCTTGAAAATCTTGAAAAATGATATACGTATTATCAGTAGGATGATGAACGGAAAGTAAACGTCGTGACTGACGAACACTGAAAAATTTAGCCGAGAAAGTAATCGAGTGTGCAGACTTACTTTGTTATTCCTTCAATTGTTTGGGCATGAAAAGTTTTGAAATAGGGCCTTAGGGCTTCGTCCGGCAGATGACCGGGTGTGGTTAACGCTCGCTAAAACCCTTAGAGTTTTGAAATTTGGGCTCTGATTTAATTGTATTTACCTGTATAATAGTAGGATACAGCAGTAAGGTTTCGCGTGGACTAAACAGTACAGCAACGCTGCTGTATCTGAAACCTTGCAGGAAATTCTGTGTTCCTTTGCTGCTTTGACACAGGTTAGGTTAAACCTATACCTTAAGCATCAAACGAGTTCGTTTTTGTTTTCTAATTCGTGCTACTTTAACGTACCATGCAGTTTGGATTAGATTATTTTAATGTTTTGTATTAGCAAGGCCGGCAAGCAATGTTTATTGTAGAGTTCCACTGCGCATTATAATTTTCAGAAAATGGATAAGAGGCGGAGGAGGCGGGGAGCAGCTAACACTATGATGACAATTTTACAATGTTAACAATGGTACATTAAAGAGGCAAGGTGCACAAGATTGGATTAAAGCTTACTCGAACAAGATGCAACGATCTCTGGGAACGGGGAAAGTAACATTGTCGTTGTATCTTGTTTGAGATAGAATAGTCGGCCTTCCAGCTCTGAAATAAATATGTTAACTCGTTGTTGAGAATCAAACGGTCCTGGTTTTCACCTAAACCTACCAGTTTTTAACCTTAGGGTAGTAAGTCTGTAAAGCAGCGTTAAGTGACGTCATATTGCCCACGAGATAGCATCTGGAGGGCATAACTACAAGGGGCACTAGATTGAAATGTAAGGGAAAACAACGGCACTTCTAGTCAAGACAGTGCTTTGAGACGCGGATTTCTTAGGCTTAAAAAAACGTTGTTTTCTCCAACAACAAAAATCGCGCGTTGTAGGCTTAAGAAATCCAGTCTAATAGCATTGGCTTCAGTAAGACGACCTTCTTTTTCCTCTCCAGTGCCCCTTGCAGCTAACCCAGTTGCTGGCTCCACCATAGACTTATACACAATAATACTACGTTATGTCAGTGCTCAGGTCTTGTGGCCTCAAAATTGGGCGGCCGACATGACTGAATAGCTTGTTTATAGTTCTTCAATGCGGACTTCGGGAGGACAGTTGAATTGTTTCCGCGATTGTATGCCACGATAATTAGTTTAGTTTAGTTTAGTTTTATTATGAGAGTTTACTCGGCCCTAACGCCATACGCCACCATAATGCTTCTACCTGCAACAATGTTGAATCAACCACTCATCAAATGATACATGCTAAATATAGATGAACGATAATATGTTGTCATCAAATAATAGACAAGGGACAAAGTTTGGGTGGAACAAGAACATAAGCACGTATTTCTAATGTTCCGTTTTTCGCAAAAGGAAAATCGTTGGACAGATGACATACCGTACACACGAAGCCCGTTCGAAGCCTGTCAACAGAAGGCGGCAGTGACGTGCACAGGAGAGTGGCAGGGAAAGCCTTGCCCCTGGCCTTTTCGGAAAATGCCCTTTTTGCACCAACATGCGGCGGTGCCTGACAAAGGGCCTAAAGGCCTAAAATGGTATAAAAAAGGCAAAGAAAGGGCAGAAGAGGTAAATAAAAAAGGCTGAGTGTAAAAGAGAAAAAAAAAAAGATCCCCAGACAAAATTTCCACTAAAACTTCCTGTGCCCTTTTACAAAAAGTTGACCCTACCTTTTCGGGGGGTCTGTGCACGCTACAGAATGGGGGTCTTGATGTAGGACACGATGGTGAGGCTGGTGCACTTGCAAATCAGATGCCTGTTCCATATTACACAGAGTGCCAAACAATGATCGCCCTCCTCCCCTTCCCAGAGCAAGCCAAGCATGACAGGAACAAACTGAAAGCATCAATAGGTAGCCCATTTTATTGTGGATTTAAACTCACAAGCTCTACATTCAGTGTTCACTCCATTGGCATCAAGAACAGATTGAAGACGAGTAGGGAAGGAAGAGAAAAGTGACTCAAAAAGCTCCGTGTTTCTTTGGTAATGAAGAGTGGAACTAATTCTTCACATCTGAATGTCTGCGACAACTTTGGATCCATCTTGAAGGACAATGTTGAGGAAAGGATGCTGTCTGAACCTCTAGCAACTCAATTTAGTCATACCAGGATGGACGAGCATGTCGGAGATTTTTGAGTCACTTTTGTCCCGTACCCAACTTGTTTTTAATCTTTTGGGCTACCTATCGGCACTTTCATTTTTTTCCTACCATGCTTAGTTTTCTCTGGGGAGGGGGGGGTCGGGGGCTATCATTGTTTTCCACCACTTATATGTTGACTTAAATAGGCGAATGGAAAGTGTAAGCTAAAAACTTATCAAAGGTTGTGAAGCTCGGCAGGATTTTGAAAAAGTTTAAAATTTAAAAGTGTTACTTATGCTGTGAAGCTAGCGTTTGAGCTGAGTAACGTTAAAAGTACACTAATTTAAGTCTCAACGATGCGAAGCTTAGATTTAAAGAGATTGTCATTCCTGCTTTGAGCGACAGGGTTGTGAAATATACGAATTTAAAAAGTGTTTTAAACTATTTCGTGGTTAAAACAGATTTCAAGTAGTAGCCATATTGTTTGTCTAACTTTTGAGCCAGTTTTGGGCAATTAATTGTTTAGTTACTTGTCGAAGTGTACATTCAGTATTTTAAAGGCTAATGTTTATGGCCTATACTATTTTAGGTTCTTTCTGGTTGGCCACTCGAAAAGCTGTATTTTATGATCGTTTTCAATCGCCTGTCACACATATGCACTAACATTGTGTGTGACTGGAACCTTGTACATGCAATGAGCGGCTGGCGTACATAATGTCTGCGGCATTAGGCCTAACCCTAACTGTCGGTACAGTTTTTGCTATTGACAAGCTATGTCTTACCGTTCTCTGAGAAATTCCAGTGCCAATGCCGGCCTCTGGAATTTGTTGTTTCAGCATCCGTGTTGAGTATAGAGCCTCGATGTATTTGAAGACATTCCAAACAATCTTCCTAGCCTGTGAATTCAAAGGTTTTTCACGTTGGGAAAAAAATGAAGCGAGAGAAACGGTAGCCATATTGGTTCGTCTGCTCAAAGAGAAATTTTACCAGGCATGATCAATCCATTTACCGAAAATCCGCGTGAATGGGCAACCAGAATCTAAAATAGTATAGTGCAAGTATACGTTCTAAAACAACTAACGTCATTTGTGGTGGAAGTGGTCGCTCAGCAGTTTCTTTAAGTTTGTCGTGAATAACTCCATCCGCTATTGGGTGGATGCATTTTCACATAGCACAAAATTCGCCGAGCAGGGCGCTGTTCCCTACATACGCTGGATCGTGAGGGCACAAACTCAAAAATAAAACTTTGCTGCCTACTAACACCTTCATTTTCTTTCTCTTTCAGATGCAGTTCACAAAATGTTTCTTCTTTGCTGTACTGGCTGCGTTTAGCTGCTTAGTTTCGATTTCTGCAACGGCAGGCGAAGGTGAGCGGAAATCCCTAACGGAAGCCACCATGAGCCGACTCGTTGCGCATGCGGACTGTCAGACGCTCATCAATCTGAGCAACCGATACGCGTATCTCGACGATACGGCAAGAGCAACACTCTACACCAAGATTGAACAGCGTGAAAAAGAGCTGCCATGCACTCAACGCCGTGTGTGACTCAGTTATCATAAGTACAGTGAGAAGTTTATTTGTATAAAAAATGTGATTCCTGGTTTAATTTCATAGTTTCTTATGAACCGGCATTTTACGGAATGTTCTTGTACATAGCCTCTTGCCATAAAAGCTGTCATTACGGAACCTTATTATTGTGATTTCAATGTATTATAGATAGTTTGGAGCATTACTACAATAAATTTGAATGATAAACTTAACCGTTGGCGGGGCAGTGCTTATGTTACAGCCGCTATTTCATTACGATATTGTTTTGCGGAGGGAGAGGATTGGCGGAAAGGGGGAGTTTTACACAAAGAAAAATTGACTGTTGCAGTGAACGATCATGCAGCACCGAGCAAATACTGGGAAACAACCACGGGTCAAACAAATCCCGGGGGCGAAGCCGGGAACGATGCTAGTCGTAAATAGATATCCTTCGATGAAGAGGTTGAAGAGGCCTCTCTCTTTTCTCTGATTAGATTACGCATTTTTTTTTTTAATTTACGCTTTACTTATAGCACAAACAATGTTTTAACATGTACGATTGACACAGAAATCAGACGAAAAGAATAATAATAATCATATTTTTTTGCTCCAGTAAAGCAACTATAGCAAGAGAGGGTCTCGAAAGACCACGTCATGTGATTTACCAGCCATTTCAAACAGAATATGAAGTAGTAAAACAATCAGTATCAATAGATACTCTGTCCGATAATGTCGACATATTAGACACAATTTAAAAACACTATTCAACAATTATGGTTAAAAAACTGGTCAGTGTGAGCATTCAAACCCAATTAAAACCAATCCCTCACTCACGGGCAAAACTCTGGACGGAGTAAATGTGCCTTTAAACAATATTCACTTAATAATTTCTTAAAAACGTAGAGTGACGGCGCCAAGACAATGTTTTCACAAAGCGAATTCCAAATCGGTGCGATGCGAATGGAGAAGAATGCCTTCCTACAATCTAATTTAAATCCTGGGATAATCCGTTTCATTTGATGTCCCCCGTGTACGTGTGTCAGTGTTAATCTCAAAGAACGAAACGAATAGAGGTAAATTATGATGCAACATTTTGTAAGTAAGAACTAAGTCGGCCTTTAATCTACGTAATTCGAGGGAGCCCAAATGTAATAGTGTCAGCCGTTGTGCGTACGATTTTCTGTGGAGTCCTGGCATAGACTTCGTAGGCACCACTGGACTGACTTAAGTTTGGTCAATGTCTTTCAATAAATTCAGTGACCAGGCCTGACTGGCATACTCGACAAGATGTCGAACATAGATTTTGTATGTCCAAAGTTTAGTATCCAAATTTCCCAACGTAAAGCATCGCTGCACAATAGCTGTTCTACGGTTAGCCATCATCGTGATGTAATGACAATGGCCCCCCCCCCCACTTTAAGTCAGGTTAAAACCTGAAATCCGGAATGTTCAAGTGTTCACAAATTGTTGCGGGAAATGTCGAATTTTTAATTGCAAACATCAGTAGGGTGCTTTTTCCTTAGTTTTAAAGAAGAAAAAAATAAAGCCACTTCATTCATTTTGAAAGAGTTCAACATAATTTTATTCAAACACATAATTCGATGACTTAAATGAAATATAAATAAATAAACCAAAGACATCAACTATTAATCTTACAACTTACATGTTACACTAGTACTGCACTGAATGCAAATTCCTACTGCATTAAAATCTACAAAGAACGGGGCGTGGTGATAAAAATTGATACGCAAAAGCATGTTTAATGATTTATTATTTTTTTCCACTTTTTTTCCTATGTACCGGTGATTTACTTCGTAGTAGCCTATTTGTCATTTTGCTGTTTTTTTTTTTTTTTTTTTTTGTTGGTGAACATAAGCATACTTATCACCATGGGAACTGCATTTGGATGGTTTTTTTTTTTTACGTTATTTGTCATGGAAATTATTTGCAAGGTTTCCCAAAAAGGAATTACTTTTATCACGACATTAATTTAGTTTGTGTATATATTCCATTCGGCAAATTACGTTGATATTTATTTTCACTCACAGGTATCAGCGCTCTGGAATTCAGTTTTATATTTGGTAATAGGTCCTGCTGTACAGATTTGTCACTGAAAAGAAATAACACATTTTTACAAGTTTTAAGCAATATGGCTTCAGACTTCTTTTTTTAATTGATGAAAAAAATATTTTAGGAATTTTGATTGAATTAGATAAAACTTTTTAGTCAACGCTTATTTGTTTAAAGATATATACTTAGGAGTTGCGTTACTATTTTTTATTTTTATTTTTTTGGTTTACGTTTGATAATACATTTCCGGTCGTCTAATTATCATTGTTCGGTTATCCTGCATTCTGCCATATTTAAAACTCAAATTTTACAGCTTTATTTTCAAAATTTCGACAAACAAGAAAGCGTACAACAAAAATTGTATTCATATCATCAGATACAGCCCACACAATTCGGCAATCATTACATTTTTTTACATCCGGAAGGAGGGATTGTTTTTATTTAGTCGTTTTAATTCAAATTTATTTGAAAACACTGTTTGAGGAATAGAGTGATGTTCTAAAAGTATAATAAACTGTGTGTTCAGTTCATCTTTACTGTTCAACATTTTTCGCTGCGGTTGTTGGTTGCTATTGGCAACGGATGAGATTGACAGTTCCCTTGCCGGTGTTTGTGCTTTCTACGGCGTATCGTGTGTTGCTGGGGCACGTTCGTCCTTGAGGACACGAGCACAGGTTTTTCACTAAGTAAGTGTCGGCAGTTTCCGTAACCACTCGGCACGAGTCGGTAACCTCACACTTTTTTAACTGAAACAGACGAGAAAACAACGGGATTAGAGAAATGCAGCAAATACGTCAACAAAAAAATTGCTAATGGGTTTCTCATGTAAAATAAATCGACATCAACAAAAGTTAACTCGAGAGTAAGCCAAGCGTAAACCAGTTCTTCAAAATCTTGGGTGAGACTTCAACAAAACTGAGTAATTAGCATTGTGTATTTAGAGTTCGTTTGCGCACGAGAGTTTTCAGAAAATTGGACGGGAGGCGGCGGTGGAGAGCCCCCAGAATGCAATGCTGCAGCATGTAACAATGGGGCAACAATAGGCGAGGCGCACAAAATCGGATTGTAGCTCACTGGAACAAGATGGAACGATGCTTGATTGCGAGGAAAGTGGCATCGTCGTTGCATCTGGTGATAGTTAACATTGTGGGCCAGATAAATGTTAACTTGTTTTGGACAACGGAAATAAAAGGGTCTTGGTTTTCGCTAAAATTCTTCAAGTTTTAAACCACAGGGTGCGAAGTCTTTAAAATTTTAAGTTCTTCAATGTGGGCTTGGGAAAGCTAGTGATTTGTTTTCGCGATTGTTTGCTACGATAATTCGTCTGTCTGCAAGAATGCAGAAACAACTACCCATCGAGACGACACATGTTAGATCTAGAAACACGTTAGCGTACTGCCGTCAAATAATAGACATGGGACAAAGCTTGGGCGGAACATGAACATAAATACACATTTCAAATTTTCCGTAATTACCATTTCGTAATCACCTAAATAGCTATGCTTTTTCACCTGCAGTTGAAAGGGGTGACACCTTTTCAGGCTAAAAAAGAGACTCCCTTGCCTTCGAACTTCGAATTGCTTTCAGCCCCCCACCTCCCCTTAGGGCAGAGGTGAAAAACGTTCTTCATCAGTATTCTTTTTTGTCGTTCGTGAGTGAGTAAACAAATAATTTTCTACAATTGTAGAAGCAAACTCGGCAACGCCGTTTCAAATGAAAAAAAAAAAGAGTTAAAAAGATACAACGGCACCACCCACGTGAAAGTAAGATGGCGGGGGACGAAAGGGACTTTAAAATCACGAATTTCATTTTCATTTGTTAGGCATACACTCAGCGTTTCCTCCTGTCACTTGAGAACATACCATTGTCAACACTTTTTGCTTTTCTAACAGTAGGGGGTTTTTGTGCCAGCCATTACTTGAACTCAATATGTGCATTGTTGTGGTTTCTTTTCAATGAGTTTTTTTTGTTTTGTTTCATTTTTACATGGTTTTATTGAAAATGTGTTTTTTTTTATGAAGTGTAGTTTTATTTAAAAAAAAAAGGAGTGATATCATATCAAAAACCAAAACTGGTAAAACGGGCCGCCAAGTTCCGAATGGTTCGGCCCTTCAAAGGAGTGATATCAACACACCAAATCATTCGCCAACTTAATCGCACCGAATAATACTTTGGACGTTAAATGAAAACTTGAACATTGCTACCGAAAGTAGCAATGTTCTAGTTTTCATTTAACCTTCGAACTACTAATCGGTGAGAAGAAGTTGGCGAATGTTTTGGTGTCTTGATATCACTCCTTTGGCGGCCCCTTTTACCAGTTTTGGTTTTTGATATGATTTTTATGACGTGACTGATGCTTGCCTTCGTGTTTGACAACGTGAGCTATCACTTGAGGCAAGTTGCACCTGTCCCTTCTTAGGCCGCTAAAAATTAATTAAGTGGTTCTCAGGAGTGATATTAAAAAAATTGATGCGAGTGGGCAGTGTTTTATTTTTTTATTTTTACGCTTTATTCGTGATTTTTCAGATGCGGGCCATGGGTTTTTTTTTTTTTTTACCAAACAAAACGAAATCAGTAGCTTGCATTTTGTTGTCGAGCATAATATTTATGTGTTAATGCCAGAATCAGCGTGCAAAAGTTGCACATTTGATAAAAGTCATTCTTTAGATCCAAGTTTTTTAGTAGTGACACGTCTCTGAACGATCCTTAGATTCGTTTCTAGGCGGCCATCTGAATGGTGCAGACAGCTGATGTTGTCATACACTCATTGGAATTGATTTGTGAATGTGCTGACGCATGATCGGAATTTTTTTTTAGGCAATGTCATGCGCTGAGAAAAAAAAAACCCATGAGTGCCCTCCTGAGAACCACTTAATTAATTTTTAGTGTCCAACAACTTAACCAGACGCAATACCGTTTTCAACACTTGTCTCGTAATCTCGCTTCCCAATACGCCGTTGCAACACGTCCCACGCCTCAAAAGCTGCCCCTCCCCCCCGCCCCACGTCTTCCCCTAGCAGTCACACACGCACAAAAAAAAAATCTAATTTAAGTTTTGTTATCCTCTTACTTGTTGCTTTAGGGCACTAATGACATTCTGACGAGCCCTTGTTCTCCTGAACAAGAGGGCAATTACTTCAAAACAAACCGTCTATAGATAAGCAGTGTTGTGTTTGCCTAGCGATTTGCTTAATTACGTATGGCGTTACTATCAGCATTATTCTGGCGTGGTTGAAGGGTTTTATCTGTATACATTAGACGCCGACGTCAACTCCTTTTGTTGTCAACATTCCAAGTGACGTACGTGACATAATCTATACTATATGTTAACGGCGGGAAATTGATTTTCAAACTTGCATACCTACCTACTTCAATTCTCGGTACTACCAAGTAGGTTTAGAGGGGGGCGGGCGGCTGGGGACAAATTCGAATGTGGATGTGTAGTTATAAAAGAGTTCTAATTAGGAGTTTATCGAAGTTAAAATTTGGGGGTTGGGGGAGGTGAGACCCAAACCGGATCCGAAGAAACTGAAGAGTCGTTGGTGCTTTTACTCTTTTCATTTTGCCTGCCGTTATTTCCGACTAAAACCCATTTTTCCCCATTTTTCCGACTCAGATTTACGGGTGATGAGGAGATGTGGCTGAGTGTGCCCCTCACCACTTCGGCCCTCTTTCCAAAATGAGTGGATGAGGGGTGTGTGCCCCTGGTTCCATAATGCTTGGATGAGGTGTGCCCTTCATCATTTCGGCCGTGGTTCCGTAATAGGTGGGTAGGGGTGTGCCCCGTCATCATTTTGGCCCTAATTTCGAAGTGGACGGGTGAGAGGGTATGCCCCCTCATCATTCCGGCCATGGTTCCGAAATGGATAGATGAGGGGGACACGCCTTCTACTTTATTTGGGTATGATTCCGAAATGGGGGACTGGAAATCGGCACCCTCATCATTTCGGCCTGGTTTCGAAATTATTGGGTGAGCGAGGGTGTGCCCCTCATCATATTGGCCCTGGTTCCGAAATGATGTCCCCTCATCATTTTGACCCTGGGTTTGAAATGGATGGCGGTTAGGGATGTTATATGTATATAAGAACTATACCTAACAACGCAACGAATGCATGTAATTTATTTAAACACTACTAAACAATCTCACCATGCTGCATGAATAAGTTGTTTCCATGATATCAAGTTCCTCTGTTTCGTCGAACTGCGTATCTAGTAATTCGTAACCGAATTGGTCGGGGCAATGACAGTGCAAATGGTCGGTGAGTGTTTCCAATTGGCCTGTTTCTTTGGAATACTCCATCCTCGTCGAATAGGCAACGGGGATCAGCATGTTACATCTTATTCTTTCTGCTACCCTGTCGCAGAACTGAAACCAAAAGAAATGATGTTAATGAATAAAAACATCAATACGACACAGGAATATACGCTTGAGAGGGCAAGTATTTGGAAACCTTATTTTTCACGCGAACGACTTAATTCACCTCCCTGTCGAGTCCTTTCGTCCTTACGGTTCAGAAAGTCATAATGAAAACCTGCGCAAACGCTTTTTAAAACGAATTATTAAAGCATGTAAAACGCTACTCACAGCCATAGTAAGTCCGGCGCCATACTGAGAGTGCAGTAGGAAAACCTGATTTCGACCAGAACATTAGTAAACGGAAATGAATTATCTCTGCCTGGACACATTTTTGGTTGCGGTTTCTGATGTTATATGTTTAGTCGCAGCGAGCGTGGCAGCGTGAGTAAAGCACGTTAATTTGGGGGAAACTGACCATCATTTTCGTGAACAACGACCTTGATTTACCCTAAATTTCAGATTTTACGGAAAAAAATATCACACAATTTTTTCTTAAATCAGGGTCGCAGTTCACGAAAATGACGGTCATTTTTTTTCCAAATTACGTGCCACGCTCGCTCTACCGCGCTCGCTGCGGCTAAACATATTTCCGTTCTTGTCGAAATCAGGTTTTCTTGTTGAGCTCTCATCTCACACTATGGCGTCGGCCTCACTATGGCTGTGACTAGCGTTTTAACATGTTTCAGTAATTCTTTTTTTTAAATAAATGAGCATTTGCGCAGGTTTTTGTTATGATTTTCTGAACCATAATGACGAAAGAATTCGACAGGTAGATGAAATTATTAAATCGATAGAGTAAAAAGTAAGGTTTCCAAATAATTACCCTTAAGAGCATATGTTATCAAACCCTGTCTGAAAGAAAGAGGTGATTACGATTATACAAATAAGGTGGCCCGGCCTATAACATTCTGTACCTTCCATACCCATCAATCCAGTTTATCTAAACCAACGAATACCGGATTCAATGTGGGCCCATACTTGACATTACGCATGTTATTTGCTGTTACGTCAGACCTACAGACCTTCCAAAAGTACAATCCGCACTCACAGGATTAGTACACCAGAGACCTTTTCAAGGCCTTTTCAAGGTTTTCAAGGCCAACTCGAAGACAATTTCAAGGCCGTTTTGTACACCAAATTGTTACAAATTACCTCAAAATAAATTCAATCTTTTTGCTGCTGAATAAACATCCACTTAAAAGTTATTTTTTCACTCCCCCCATCGTGGGACAAGTTGCCTTTCCGATACCGCACTTACACGTGAATACAAACGAAGGTATGTTGTATCGTTAACAGAAGATAAGCATTAGGCTGACGAACTATTTTTTTTATTTATTTATGAATTTAAGCATAAAATGACTGTGTTTCATCAAACATAGTACGCTAACAAAATTCAAGGCCATTTTAAGGCTCTTACAAAATAAATGCCAATTTTCAAGGCTTTTCAAGCCCTGAAGTTTGGTTTTGAAATTTAAGACTTTTCAAGGAATTCAAGGCCTGCCTCATCAAATACAACGGTGAATCCTTAAGAGCGGATGTGACTGATCGATTTGCAAGGGATTGTGGGAGACATCAGGAACAACACCAAACATCGAAGAGCTGTCTGATTTCCGGTAGGTTTTTGAGCATGCGCCAGGTAAGAGCTTATCGATTAACTCCGATTGGATCTATCACTCGCACCGAAAAGTGACGTAAGTTCCGTTCAACAGACGTGTTTTAGAACGAAGAACAAAAAAAAAGGAAGTTTAAGAAGAGAAGCACATTTACCACACAATAAATGTGTACATCAAATCGTTAGTAGTTGGTCGGATTTTAGCCTCTTTTGGGCATTTAAAACGCCCCCGACGTACCAAACTGACCAATAAACGTTGGTTTAGATGACTTTTATTGGTGATTCCGAAGTTACTTCATAACCTTCCAAGGCGTTTAATCAATAATCCATCCTCACCATCCAACAAAAAAAATCTAATCACAATTTTCAGACGTATATCCAGCAGCTTGCGATGTTACGCTTCAGGCAAATTTCTTGTTGCTGTTGTTCTTGAAGAATCACAAACACAACAACAGCAACAAGAAATTGGTCTGAAGCCTTACACCGCACGTTGCTTGATCGCGTATATCCAGACAGACATACGAAAATGCAACCGGATCCGCTCACAGCTTTACTTCCACTCTTTTTCAATACGAGCATGACAAATGTTCAGTGACCGCAGATTGTTTTTTCGAGGAAGAAAGCCTATCGTGTTACAACTTTCTTATTAAAAGAAAAAAGAGCAGACAACACGTGGACGGACAGGAAACACTTTAAATAAATGTGCATACCTTTTTTTTTTAGAATTAGAGATTATTCAAAGAAATCTGCTTTCTGATTTTTGGAAACGTGGAAACTGCCAAAAGTCAAAAAAACTACACGAACTTTCTGTAACAGCTTAGAGCCTACGCGTACTAGGCGACCAGGTCACTGTGGCCAATGCGAATGATTAGTGCGTGGATTTCCATAAACCGTAAGCATTTTCTAAGAACTGGTTGCGCGGCCTGTTACTTTTGCCATTACCATTGGGAACGTTCAAGTATTACGTCAGCAAGATGAGGGGGGGGGGCTCGCCTTCTGATGACAATTGCTGACGAAAGAAGACGGGGTGGCTAGTTGGTGACGTACGTATCAGACCCACAGGTATTCCAAAAATATATTCCCTCCCTCCAAAAAAGTCAACAGAAAACTGCGGATACTGGAGGAGGG